>JAULBM010295210.1:0-25894 GCA_032357055.1 Geukensia granosissima | reverse complement strand
GGGTGCACAGTTGGTCCCCATTGGAATGCCGACAGTCTGTTGAAACACACGCCCGCCAAACATTACAAAAATGTTGTAATAATAGTTATCTGGGTTTTTGTCTTCAATTAAAGAGAGCCAACAACGAATTCGCATTAAGTTTAAAGTTTTTATTTACACTGGATATCTTAAGGTTTTTGGTCATCAGTATACAGTTTGTCAAATTGGTAGTTACAGCACAACATTGTTTGATAATAAATCTGACGTTGATCGACAAAAGTAAAGCAAAACAAGCAAATTTTTCTCAGATTTTCCTGAAATAAAAGTGTTGTTAAAATACAAAATTACAAATTTTAAATTAATATGAAAAATTTTGGCATGCTATATGTACATTTCAGGGAGTAACCTCTTACCACTTGCCTTAGAACCGAAACATTGAAAATCAAAGATCAAAACATAGGCAAAGAAGCACCCAAATCCAAACAATTACATTAACTTAGAAATGTTAACGGAGATTTTATATATATTGTATTTTGTGTTGAATTATAGATACATATGAAAAATCACGATAGTGGAAGTTCTTTGGAATTAAAAAAAAACACATACTTCAACCAACCGAAATGGAAACTATTTTGATGCAGAAGAACACTTGCAGGAAACAAACATAATTTGATAAATTTTATTTTATTTTATATTTTTTATATTTTACTTTTATTCCCATGTCTACATGAAATCTCCAGAGAGTAACAATATGATATCTTATTAATATGCAAATTTACCAATGTTGAATAAACATGGGGAATTTCCAGAAGTAATCTCTCCTCAGTAGCATAAGAACCAAAATACAGTTTGTCCAAGATCAAAACATAGTAAAGTTAGTACTTTAAATCCAATCATATCGAAATAGAAAGCCAAATTTGACGGCAAAATCGCCAAAATTTATTCTGTGGTTTAATTGTAGACGTATGTTACATATATCCCTACACCAAAATATATGCGCCTAAGAAATACTGCAGCCAATAATGATATACCTAAAATCAACAACTTGAGTATTACAAATATTCTTACGTATAATTCTGTTGTATTTTGCAAACATGACTGTAAACCTTGGAAACATTAGTACAAATGTATTTATAATACAAAAAGGAGAAAAACTATTGAACACCAAAATGCATATTACATAAGCCACCAAAGAAAATTGAAAGCAATGGATATGGTTTAGTGGAAGTGTACGTTGCAACCGAATTATTATGACCTTTTATAAGCACTGTGACAGGTTTTCAATCAGCTTAACAGACAAACAGTCTGTCAAATTAAATATGATTTATGATTGAATGTTGCTTAACGTCTAGTGGCAAGTATTTCATGCATATTCAGGACGAGAGCATATAAATGAATAATGATGATGATGAACCCTGCTTTGTACTGAGCCGGATTTTTAACGTGCTAGCTCACGAAAGCAACAGTCCGCAGGAAGACAAGCCACTTTACATCGACACATTATTCTGGGCCGACCAGTCTTTGCTCTTACTCCTTAAGAATACCAATTTATAAAGTCTTTGATTTTACCCGGCCGAGGATCGAACCCGCGACCTTCCGCACTCGGGGCGAGCACGATCATCATTACACCACCGAGGCGGTCCAAATTAAATATGATATTTTTACACATTTATTAATGCATAATCTAAATGAAATGTGGTTGATATGACAATATATGTTTGTTCAAGTGTTTCCTGAAAAGATTTTCTAAATTTCAATTTTCAGTATTTCTATTACCCATCTCAAGTATTAATGTTAAAAATTATTTCCTTCTAAATTTTTCTCATCATCAAATGAACAAAAATTAACGGTATAAAGAAGCTTCAATCAAATTTGAAAAATATGATCAAAAATGAAAGTTCTGTCCAAATGGTAACATTTCTTTATATCAATAATGACAAATCGATTAAATGACACATGAACAATATTTCACTTTAATTCATTTTTTCTGTCTTTTATTTTGTTACTTTGTGTTTATTAGCTTTGGGCTTTTTGTCAAATTGGAAGTACGTGTTACTTTGTGAAACAGTCTGACGTTGATTGAATGTAAAAGCAAGATTTAATCAAAAGTCAAGTCAGACGTTCCTTGGAGAAAATGATACCGTTTCTAATTTGTTAGGAAACTTTTAAATGTAGACAATTTGCATTTTAACTAAGTTGTTCTTTAACGAATTTTTTTGTCTGCCGATATTCAGCTGCGATTGTAATTTATTATCCAACTTGGACAAAAATACCATGTTCTTTGCATTCTCTAAGAGTTGTCTGTATGTAGCATGTTAGAAAGTTACAAGTTTACATTCAAACTATTAATAAATAATTTAATTGAAACAGGTCTTAAAAACAAGGCACATTAATAGCATAGAATAATCTGAAAGGACTTATGTAATAACCATAAATAGTTGTAGAATTTGAAACTGCTCAATCGTCGTCAGAACAAGAACAGAGACTAAATTTTGGGGTAAATGAGATGTGGTATGATTGTCTATGACACAGCCATCCAAAATGTCTAAATTTCAAACTTATATAGTTTGTCTTAAAGCAAATAATGGGCACATGTCCACACTCTACGGCAAACTGTAAATTGCTCCAAAAATAAAATGTGATGATATTCCTTTATAACAATTGTCGGCCAAATGTGGCAGAGTTAAAATCGTGCATAAAATAATTATAGTAGACGTACCGTTTATCAACCATTAGAACTTGACATTGTATTTGAAGATTTTCCAGCATCAATTGACAATATGATGGTTGCCAGTAGGCGGGTATTTGCGACAATCAAAACCATAAATTTTCAAATTAACCATTCAGTTAAGTCCATTCTAATAAGGTTATCAAAATAAGTTCAATTTGAAAAATTTGAAAAATAAAAAATTTACAAATTTACGTCTGCACTGGCGCAGTTTCTCCAAAGGAATCTAACATTGATTTGATACCATGGAAATTTCGACATTTCCAATTAAATACTGTACAGACAATTCAATGTTGGATTAGAATTACGCCAAAGGGAGGCCATGATGAACTATACAAAAATGTAAAAACATTTCTTCCGTTTTTCATTACCATGCCTAGATAATCGACAATCGTGTGCGTAAGCAGACTCAAGAACGGAGTTTACAAAGACCTCTTCATGAATGAAAAATATTTAACAAAGGATAAAAAAATTATAAAAATGGTATTAAATGGTATATTATACCAGCCTCTGTAAAACATTCACGAATGACGAATTGTCAGCTGAGCCAATTAGTACTATTTGTACCTCCGTACCTCCTCAGAGTGATGATCCAATCAGCTGAGACAAGGTTCTCTCTCTCGAAAATACCTTTAAAACGGAAGAATGCTATTATTAATTTGAGCATTCGTTTCAAAGACCAACAGATACATTTTCTTACTTCTTATTTACTCATTAGTTTTATTTAATACTCTTATAATTAATTTGTCAAATTAGTATTAATTGGTTCTCATGATATGGATAAGAGGATATTCCTTGAAATGTACATATACCATAACAACATTCACCATATTAATCAACATCTGTAAATACACATCACCGTTTGACAATTAGTCTGACATTGATTAAAATAAAAATAAAAATATGTCAGTTTGTTCTAATAGAAATGTGTTGAAAAGTTAGATTTACACAGTTTTAATCAAAATAAGAATTTCGTGATAATAATGGATATTTATAAAATCGAAATAGGTTAATTGGTAAAGAATACCGTGGACTTAAATACCTGCATAAAAAAGAATTTGAAGATACCAAAGGGGCTGACAGAAATCGTTAAATAAGAAGACATACAAGACCGTGACCAACAAAAGAGACTAAAAACAAAAATAGTACGCACAACCCTACACTAAACACTAAAGCTCGAGTAACACGAACCCCCCAAAAACTAGGATCAGGTGTTCCGGAAGAGTAAGCAACTCCTGCGCCACTAGTGGCACCTATCGTGTTACTCAATTGACAAGGCCGGTGTATTGTCACAATCGATGTTAGTCACAACCGGTAAAATTACGGATTTGTTGTCACGACTTTGAAGATACCAAAGATATACATTGTCATTTGTGAATTAGATATTTCGCACCGGTCAAACAAATCATGATGGCGACCGAAAAAATTCCGAGGTGATGACTTCAAACTTACTTTTAGAAACCTTTTGTTCAGTAGCTTTCTTGTAAGCACCAACTCTCTATCAATAAAATTCCGATAGGAAGCACAAACCCTGGGAGTAGCATATCAACTGAGAAATATACACTCCTTGTGCAGATGCGGCTGAAATGATGCTAGACATAAACGGAGAGTTATCAATGGGAAAATCAAAGTCAGATCTCTTGTCATGCTTGTCATATCATAAAGTTTTTTTTTCTTAACCAGCCCTTTCTTAGACAAGGTTTGAAGCAGACCTTTCCGTTTCTGTAGTATCCTTTTTTTCAAGTTCAATTGGATTGATGCGGTCAACATAGTCACCGAATTATTCTGTGAAAAAACATAATGCTTAATAGTGGAACGTGAAACTAAGAGATTGAGTCAACTTTTTCTCTTTTTTCTACGGGGGATTTGTAAAGTCAGCTTTATGCGAATAAAGAAATAAATCTGCAAGAAGGGGTGCACAGCTGCTCCCTTCTGAATGCCGATAGAATGTTGATATACGTCCGCAATACATAACAAAAATGCTGTTAGTAGCTTTGGAATCCAGTAAAGTGAAGGAAGATCTAATTCTTCCTGCTTGGTTGATATTTAAAAGAAGACAAAAGTGACCGATGATTGTCAAAGATTTCTTCTTTGGTAAGTGTCGTCTGAGTATGTGTATGGTTGCCAAATAAATTTTCAACACCCAAATCATTTATCTAGCAGTCTTTATAATGTGATTTACAAACAAAAAACAATGTTGTTAGGGGCTTTCGCAGCAGGGACAAAATATTTTTCATCAAGTTCAGAGAGATGTCTGGTAATATTCGGATCTTTAAGGACGGATGAAGCGTTTGTTTTCACAGATCGTGAGAATTCGGATTTGTATTAACGACCTCACAGCCCTCACCACTTGGAAAGGTATTTATAGTTCCTCTCCTTCGCGTTTCGCCCATTGTCTGGCCAAATCCTCGACGGAATCCATAGGGATCCTTAAACTGAATTCCAGTTTACAGATTGAGGCTCACGGAAATCACGTGGCCAGCAGGATTATATTTGAATGTGAAACTTGCAAAAGCGCAGGCCGGAGTTTAGGTCCGAAAAAAGAACAAGATAATATTTAATATATATTTTATATAATAGTGCATTTCTTGATCGATTTTTTAATAGGTTTAACATTGGTAATTTTGTATTTTTAAACTCATCAATTATATATATTGGTGCTAAAAATGGGCAATCGGACAAGATATAAAACACCTATCCATGCGTTGGTATGGTACGTAATATTAGAAATGTACCGTACGCTTGTATTAAAATCATCATAGTATCTGGAAATCCGTTTCCTGAGTATAACAAATCGCTGTAAGTGTAAAATTAAAGATGATAAAATGAAAAACGGAATGGTTAATAGTAGAGTATCACATACACCAATTCAGTCAATAGAACTTTCTCGGGAAACACAGCAGATGGATAACTCAAATATAATCTATATAAAATTAGAAGACAAAAAGAAAAGTCCCTCATTTTATTGGAATTTTCTTGTAATCAACCTAGTCCAAAGTTTGATCATTATTTTGAAATATTATATTATAACAGTATATATACAAAAGGAAAGATGTAGGGTAAATATTAAGGAGACTATAATCACATTAAAGGATGCAAAAGACTTATAACGCTTGCGATGTGTGTCAGTTATATGTACGAGGTATATAAAACTTTCTGGGTAAGATTTAAGAATTGTTCATGTTTTAAACTTATCCAAATGATGAATGGAACATATCTTATAACAGCAGAAACTCATCTCCTTTTTACAAAATAAGTCATTTTCACAGTGATTTCATCATTGAACCCATCAAACATATTGATGGAAAGAATATTCCTCTAAAATATAGGAAATGATAGTTCTGGCCAATGGTGATAGACAGATCGACATGAGGGTCAGTCATATAAACTAAACATAGCTCTAAACATGATATGATTAGATATTTATAAGATCAAACTGGGTTAATTAGTGTAAAAGATTTACCATCATGGACTGGAAAATCTGCATATGGCTGGTCAGAACAAACACGATAATTTTACAAATGATGGCATTGGGTTATTGTACACGAAAAGTCTCTAAAAATGTTTAACGACATTTTACCCTGGGATCTCCGTCTGTTGGTTGACAATACTAGCTTAGATTCATAAACATTTAGATAAAAACTTCTGTAGAAGATTTTTGTAAAGTCAGACTTTTATTTATTAGAAAGACTTTTTAGTATCAATAACTGGTATACTGGAATAAAAATGTCAGCAAAGTTCGTTTTCCAGTATGACATTAACTGTAAATTACATCCATGAATACACAGGTTTATCGTGATGACCTGTAACACTTATTAGGTTGACTTGAGCCTGTAATAGATAAAGGGTTTCATAACAATTACAGCACACAGAACAGATGGTACTATTCAGAGCACAATTCTTTACTTCTGTTCATTTGTTTTCTTGCATTCCTGATCTCTCACATTGGTTTTTCACCCCATACTCTGAACTTCACATCTTACCAACATCAGTCCCTACCGTTGGAATGGCTTCATATTTCATTTGTTTGGATTGAGTACTTCTTTAACTATGTTTGAATCCAGGACTTCCTTTGTTACTGGTGAGAGATTACTCCTTGAAATATACACAAAACATATAAAAATTCACAATATTTTTCATCATTGGTAAACTTGTGCCACATAAATAACTTCTCATAGATAATGCATTTTAAGTTTCAATTTCTTAGGTTGGCCATATTGGTTGTATGATATAAAAATCTACTAAGCTATTTCATAGATATCACTTTCAAGATCATGGTTCATTTTGTAGAGTGATTGAAGATGCAGGCGCTTCAATTATTGTATAAAGCAAACTCTCATTGCACTCCGAGTTTCAAAACAATACTGAAATATTTAAGGATAAATTGTTAATTCGTGAACCAAATGACATAATGAAAGCTTATCAGACAAAGCAGGCAATTTTAGGAATAACTATGTTGGAAAGATGTAAACCCTACCTTTTCAACATATGTTGCAGAACCCGAAAATAAAAGAGAGCAAAAAACTCAAGCATTGAGAAGCTTTTTTACAACCTCCATATGGCACACGAGAAAAAAATCTGAACAATATCTAAGAGAAATAATATGGAATATTTGCTACATGTAGAAAGACATGATCCAAATCCCAAACATGTTTATAACAATGGTACGAAAGCCAAAATAAACTGCTTGTAAAGTTCTTTTCTCAATTAACTTCAATCAGACATTTTATAAATATATACCTTTTGGTTGGATGATGGAACAAGAACTTAATTTCCATAATAAAATAGTTTCTAATTTGCAATACAGCATAAATTTGCCATAAAAAATTCCATAGAATTTTTATAGGTAATATTGATATGATAAAATTGACATATTGCAGGACTCCTTGAAAAAAATTGTTTTTATTGCACTTCTACCATTCTTGATGATGTCATAGTTGTATCATGTGTTAACATCATTGGATAGGACAATATAATATGGTGCAAACAATTAGCTGCCTGTAGTTTTAAATAGATTCAAATTTATAGATAGCATAATAATATTTGCTTGCATTGCTTCATAGTCTAACGGAAAACTATTCTATGTTTGTAATGAGTGGTACTGTGTAATGGTGGACATATAAACTTAATATTGTTTTGTATTGGTTTTACATATATCTTTTATTGATGTTATATGATGTGTAAAATTTATTCTGTTTAAAATTTCACAGCACCACTATTTCAACAAAATTATTTTATCAATTCCAAACTAAAACTGGAGCAAGTAAACAATAATATGATCTGTAGTATTTTATTGTATTTTCTAATTAGAGTTTAAAATATACAATGGTGATATATCCATTCATCACAGCCATGCAAAAACAAATATAACCTATCTATATGTCACATGGGCAACAAATAATTCTTTTTACAATAACATGATAAATGTATATAAATAATAATCAAACTTTCATATAAACAACAAACTTTGTTTCTGATTTATTATTTGATTTTGTCTAGTCAATGAAATGCTTTATAGGAATGAATTGCTTATGTTCCACTACACAGAGTAAGGTGTTGTCAAAATGTAAAAACTGTACTAATATCAGTCTTTCATTAAAAGAAATTTTTCACAAAAGTCATTTAGTAATTATGTATGAGCAACGCTTTTGAAACACTGACATAAGTCATTTAGTAATTATGCATGAGCAACGCTTTTGAAACACTGACAAAAGTCATTTAGTAATTATGTATGAGCAATGAGCAAAGCTTTCCAAACAATATTTAAAAAAAAACTAAAACATGTTCACTACTGCTGAATGATTTTGTTCCATTATTCCCACTCATCTTTTAAGGATGTGGACATTTTATTTAATTTACTTTCAGCAATGGGTATGTTATATTCTTCCAAAAGGTTAAAGAAAAAACTTAAAAAACAGTGAAATGATTCAATTTAAATACAATCAAACCTATTAACAACATACTTTACCATCTGACCTCCTGAAGGGATCATAGACTTTCTGAAATTTTTTTTCCTGTGTTTGGTCTAACAAAAAATCTAGCTGAAAAGCCCTAAACAATAACTTGTCCCAATATCTAGTCTATTAAAATTAAATTTGGTTTAAAAAAATTGTTATTGCAACTATATTAAAAATTTTCTAGCTGGCAAAGCATAAGTACTTACGTTGACAACAGTATAATCAGCGAAAAATGAGAAAATATAACTACAATATCTAAAGCATATCACTCATTTAAACATCATGATTAAATGGAATTGTATAGCATTTGTCAAGAGGAATGACTGTAACAGGTTGACAACATATGTAAGTTAAACCATAGACTTGGAGGTGACAACCCATTATGCCAATACCGGATGAGTAGGAATATAAAAATCCATGTCAACTGTACTGTATTTTAGAAGGATGAAAACAGTATTTAGTAAAACTTTGGCATGACAAACATTTTGAAAAATCAAATAAAATCATGAAATCATACATTAAATTCATTTATAACCATGAAATGCATAATGTAAAAACCTGAGTTTGGAGCACAATGAAGTCTGTGTATAGAATATTGCCTGCATATACTGATAAGGTGTAAAAATTGGTCAGAGACTCAAGTGGCTGGGTTGCAAAGCATGAAACTAAAAAAATGACAATGGTCAAAAAGAAAGAGACAATAAAAATATTACAACAGTTACTTTATGATGAAAAAACTACTGTATTCAATGATTTATTCAAAAATTAAATAAATCACTGGTTTATGTTTTAAATAAACTACTTCTGGTGGTGTTGTTATAAGTTATTTCAATAAACTGTCCAAAGGGTATAAAATATGTCTGCAATTGCAAAATTATTCATTTCTACAGCTTTTGAAACTATTAAAGAACTAAGAGGCATCCCATCTGATGAAACCTTAACCAACTATGTCTATTTTTGATTTTTTTTCAAGCAAAAAAAAAAACCAATACTGGTACATTAGCATCGGAAATGGTTCTAGGCAAAATCCTGATGTGGATACAATTTTTTTATGTAATAATATGCAGATTGTTATAAATACTGACTCCCTGCAGGCAATTCAAATGGTTCTGAACTGGAATATCAACAAATCATATTCCCTCTAAGTCTACACAATAATTACACAATTTATTTATGTTTACCATCAGCTCAGACTTAGGAAACCATTCCTCCCAATCTGCATAATTACAAGTTCAAAACTGCTATTTTATCATGGAAAACTTTTTGAAATGGGCCTTTGCACTTAGATTACCTCAAAATGGTAAAACGATTTGGTCTCTATTATTTTTTCATTAATATTCAATTTTGGGGACAACTTTTAGTTCTGGCATATAAGTAAGGAATATAAAAATATAAGTTTAACAATTTTGAATAAATATTATAATTTTTATATGCTATTACCGGTAGTACAAGGAGAAACCTATCATCAGTAGCATTAGAATGAAAACATAGAAAGTCTAAGATTCAAACAAAGTAAAGCAAATACTCAAATCACAACAAATCGAAATTGAAAGCAAAATCCTGTGATAAGGATAGTAACTACGTGCAATAAATTTTGAAGCAGTTCCATAGTTTTAATGCTTTAGAATTTAATCAAAAGCGGCAGATTTCTGTGAACCATTATTTTAGGTTAGGCTTCATAATCCTAGGTACATAAGTTTCTTTAAAGTTATGGCTGTACATAAAAATAAATGTAGAAACCCTTTTTTTAAAAATTATCCCTGACAACCCTTTATCATACTATAGACTAGATTTACAATTAATTCAACCCAGCCTAAAGGAATCTATGCATTTTTAAAATGGAATTTGATTGAAGATTCACACAGGCTTCATTGTAGGGAAAAAGCTTTATCATAATATAACAATTCTTTACATATAATACATGTATATAAAACAGCTGAGATCCTTTCTATATAATACAATGCAGAACACTTGTACAAAAAAATTAGTTATATATATAATTATATCTGAATATATAATTACTAAAAATCAGTAAAATAAACAAATGAAAAGTAAGTGATATAAAACAGCAACTGTTACTAGAAAGAGACTTAATTAATTTGTCCGTTGCAAAAAATCCCAGAAACATAACTCGTTTACCACTACTTGTATTTATCAAAAGATTAAAAAAAGAATGATTACATGAATAATCAAAGAAAGAAAGTGTTAAAAAAGTTGTTCTTTAAGACCTTCTGATTAATTTGCTCTGTAGGACTTTAATATTAAACTCTCAACCCACCACCCATGTGGAAAAATACATGGTTTAACTAAATTATTACCATGTAAAGAAACTGTTTTTCAGAAGCTTTGATGGAGGAGAGGATTTCTTTGAAAACTAAATATTTTGGTGCTTTAAATTATACCAATTACTTTCTTGGACTTAATCACTTAACAATTTATGGTCTCTACAGTTTACAGTCTGAATCATTTATTTCTTCTCTTAAGTATGGTATACCGGTAGCTACGATTTACACAACAGTTTATTTTGAGTTGTCTCTGCTGAGACAGGAAATTGAAGAATATGTAAGCAATCAAGACATTATTGCAAAAAACTATAAAACAAAAAATTCCAAATAGTTCTTAAAATACCATAAAATTCAAATAAAACTATCATAAAGCAACACTTTATTCTTTCCAATAAAAGCAAAACAAATCACATATATGTATAAATATAAACAATACATTAAATCATATGATAAAAACTCGTAATAATAACAACTGTCTTCAATGTTAATATTGGTTAACACATGTGTATGTGTCTACTATCTAAACCTACATTGTAAAATAATAAATAACAGCTTAGGCAAGTTAGAACAATACTACACAGACATTTTCATGCAATGAAACATTAATAAAATTTTAATACAGTGGCGCCCTGTAGCATACAAAAAATCTGAAACAATAATTCTAGAATAATGTTCATCCCTTTCTGTTGCAGTATTTCAATTTTAAAAACTAACCACCTCAATATCATAAGTTGACTTAGCATTGTTTACATAGCATTCATTCTTTTAAGACTTTAAATTGTTACTAGCAGGAATACGAGTTTAATTAATATTCCAACTGCAAATTAATGGGTAATTTGACTACATCAATGGCAGCAAGGTCACAGATGTTTTTTAACCTGGACATGACTATAATGCTATGCCAAGAACAAGCATCTCTTCACACTTAAGTTGGTCTGACTGTGTTCACAGAAAACCAAAATATCTGTTTTGGTTTGAAATCTGGCTCAATTCATACAGTTGCAAAAACAATGATATACTTATTTAATTTTACAAGTGTTACCAATAAAACAGTGATTGAATGCTTATCTAACACACGTCTGTGGAATCATAGAAATTTTCCCTGATAATTACATGATAGCTTTGTTGATGACGAGGCACCAAGTTCTTCTTTCTTGCCAGTATGCCAGCTTGAAGATCTTATTTGGACCTAAGTCTACAGCTAGACTAAGCTTTGATCAGTTACAAAAGCTTTTCACACATGAGCTGTATTGAATATGTTTAATTCATACATTTGTTTAAAACATGATACACTCTTAGTAACAACTGATAGTAGTTTTCTGTGTATCTTTAGAGTCAAGAAAGGTCACAGAAGCAAAATTTCTTTTGACATCATATAACAAGAAAAGTGTTTTTAACAACTTAAATTGAACAAGTCATCCAATTGCAAGCATTATAAAATATTTTTTCTGTTAAGTTTATTTTCAGATTGTACAGTTTTTTACCATAGTAAAATTTTATTCCCGTTTTCTGATGTGACACACTTATGTGAACAATTACTTGATAATGACGTTTCTAGTAAAATTGTCTTATCATGTCACATATATGCTTATCAAAGAGTCAGAAAAGATTCATATATCACATAAGCAATAAATCCTTGATGCAATTACTCCTTGTAACATGCAAAATCAGAATACAGCTGGGATAACACAAACATATACAACAGTCTATGGCTGTACACTAATCCTCAGAGATGTATTTTGTACTTCATCAGATCACCTTAATAACTTCTCAATCTGCTGAACCAAACTGGGCAGCTGAAATTAAAATCAACATTTAATCAGTTTATATACAAGAAGTTACTGTAACCAACTGTTACCAAAAGCAGGAAATATTGTGGAAAAAAGCTGGTTTACACATCAAAAACTGACTGCAGTCTGAAAGTCAATATGTAGGGAAGAAATATAAGATACTTACCTGGTAGCTAGAAATAGTACCTTGGAGGATTTTTCATTATCGAAATCCAACAACTTCCACGCAAGGGAAAAAGTTTGCTACTCTCTCAGTTTACCCTTGCATTCAGCACTTCATACGTCTATGACGTGACGAAAAATATTGAATTGTGACGTCAAAGAATTTAAAATCTCTCATGACGTATATTTACTACAGAAGTCAAAAGTAAAAAATTTTTTTTTTTAAAACTAAATAATTGAAAGTGACAATAAAGAATAGTTTGAAGAAAAATAATAATTTCCTAAAATATTTGAAATAAACAAGTTGCTTTTTTTTGCAGATGACTACTTATTGCAAGATCTTGCAATTGTGAGCATGGCTGAATGCATAGAGGTACTCATGTACGAGTATTCATATTCTCTGTGATGAAGATTGGAAATCCAATTGATTAATTTTTAATAAATATCTGGCCTGCTTTTAAATTAATGAGGTTGCAATATTAACAAAGACAATGCACTTGATGTTTAATGTTTATTTTCTTACAGTTAAACTTGAAATAATCTATAGAAGAATCACTATTTGTTGCTGGTATGTAGCTAAACAAATTCTGATCAGAATGCACCGGCTTTTTATGCAGAAGTGTGAACTGTAATCTTTAACATCTTATTACAAAAATGTACTATATTCAGTGCATCTTTGATATTTTCTAGATCAATCTATAACATCAAGCTAAAACAAGTAATATTTTCTAACAATTTACTTTGTGCAAAATTGATTTTATTTTGAGCATTTTTCAAGTACCTGACTTAAATTTATATCTAAAACCAATGTTATGTCCAGATTGAACATTTTTTATTAACCAGTGATTTTTGAGTTAACATTTTTGTACATTACAATTAAATGATCTGTGTGAACAAAACTTTATATGCAAGCTTTACCTGAAAATAAACAGCTTCATTTCTCAGCTCTCTCAAAACTTGGCGACTTCTGGGGAGGGCATCTGTTGCTATGCCACCATCTCTCAGATAATTCAAAATGTAACGGAAATGTGTTCCATCCCGATCTATGAAGATTGTTCCATCATCCTCAGTCTTAATGTTGTGTCGTCCACTAAACATGGCAGCCAACATGGACTCGCTATCTCGTGTCAAGGTCAGTTCTGATGTGGTAAATATTGTACCACCTACATCAAGTTTTATTCTACCCTACAATTACAATGTATATAAAATATAACAAAGTGTTAAATTGACCCCATCCCCCAAACTTGGTATTTTTTAACTGATAGAAATTGTGATGTCAAAAACTGTATGAATTGCAGAGAACCTTACTGTCTCCATGACGAAATCAAGCATTAACCCAAAATCTTTTGTACTTATTCTATTGAATTAAACAAAAATACAACAATATTATCAAACAAACCCTGTCATTGACTACTGAAAATATTTCTAACACATTTAATAAAGAAACTACAAGAGGTATCCCATATATCACCAAAACAAGAACAGCACCCTTCTGTTTATTGAAGACTTTGCATGTATATTATGATGATATTTGCTACATGTAAGCATATTATTACATGCAGAATTATTTTTTCTTTATTACACAGTTAGCTAACACTAAACCTGGTTCTAACCCTGGCAGCAAGAAATGTTTAATCTTTCCAAAAGCTGTTTCTGTATGAACTAGGAAAGTGTCTATATAATTGCCTCTTCCATAAGTCAAAAATTAAAGAAAAAATTCCTTAAAATGTAACAATGAAGAAACCCATCATTTGAAAAACAGTTCCTGTTTACTATACAAGAGAAATGTAGAAGTAAAAATCCATGATATACCACAAGGGATTTCACAGCCATTCAAATAGAAAGTGTTAGGGTTGTTAACAGACTTTTTCTTCTGTTCAGCAATGAATACAGTGAAACCTTCTCATTCAAACATCATTGGCACCATATTTCCCTTTGTTTGGTTTAGACAGTTATTTGGGTAATACATTGAAATAACATCATTTGATAAAGCAGTGGTACAGTTTCGACTGCTTTCTAGTTTGAGGTCCAATTTAGACAGGTAACCTAAATTGACCTAAAGACTAAACTAAAACCAGGATAGAAGGACAGACAGACCAGTTTAAACTATAAATAAATAATGTGCCTCTACAAAATCCATGGACATGGGAATTTTTTTTCTTCCCAAATGTTTACTTATTTAATTGTTAATTTTAATGTACTGTTTATAATAATAGGAGATGTGGAATGATTGTGCATAACACAGCCATCCACCAAATGACAGTCAAATTTAAATTTTTAAACAAAGTTTATAAACAATTTGCTTACTGAAAAACCTGACTTCCCTTAAAAAAATTACTATATCCTGTATACACTTTCTGATGAAAAAAATAAATTTTTCCACCCGACTTTAAACTTTCCCTACCTTTGAAAAAAACATACGAGAAATAAGACATTCTGTGAGCAAAATTCACTAAGTTTACCCTCCTCCCACAAAGTGTGAATTACCTACCCTTGGAAGAAGCCAAAATCAATTACCTTTCTATATCTACAGACTGTGTCTACTGTTGATGTAAAGGTCAATTTAATTCACTGAACAATTTAAGGTGAAGAATGCTTAATACTGTCTTTAAACCTTACAGCACAGAATGACTTTTTCAAAATTTCAAACCTTTCTTAGCAATATTTTACTAATATTTTGTCATGAAGAACTTATTGAGTACTCCAGTTAAACATAAAAATAAGAGTACTACCCTCAACTGATACTTTTAAGGCACATTAAAACTATTTTAGGTGTGGAATTACCCAATGTAATTTTTTTGTCTTCTAAAATACCATATTTTCAAAATTAAATTATATCAACCATTTACTTGTATAAATTGTTGGATTAACATGATTAAAATGAGAAAAAAAAATTGCAATTGCATGTTTAGTTAAATATTTTACTCCATGGGTATTCTACAGGGCACTTTGTAAAACCCGGCCAAGAGAGTAATCTCCCTTTTACATTGTAAATCACATTGTGAATCTTCTTTTTCTCCAGGTTCATATACAATATAAAACAAAAGTAATTACAAGAAACATGTTTTGCAGAATTTTATTGAAATTAAAAAATGATGACACCTTTTACTTTTGAAAAAGGCATTTCATGAAATAAGGTTAACAGACAGTGGAAGGTATGTGGACAGACAAAGGATGGATGGATGGATGGACAGACAGACAGAGTGGGTGATTCTCATATTACCCCCATACTTTGTATATTTTCATGAACTAGTCCAATTAATGAGAATAGTTGTGATTGTAAAAACCTATTTTTGAAGTAAATGTGCAGTGACAGTATTACCAGTAATAAAATTAATTTCTTGTTTGTTATTTTTGAAATTTATCAATTCTTTTTTTCTAGCATAGTTGACTGTAAGTTAATTCTGTACTTGTCATGAATCTGAGTTAACATATTTATGTGTAATGTTAAACTCTGTAACTTCTTTCATATGGAATTTTGGATACAAAATGTTGAAAATCCTGTATGCAATTTAAGACATTCACAAATAGTATTTTCTCTTGTGTTATAAGTACATGTACATATAATTATGCACAGAGGCACATAATACATTGTTCATAATCAAATGCCGTTTTGGCAAAATCTAACATATAGCTAAATACATTAAATTCCATTTAATTCAAATGATTAAATATTGCTACAGATCACCATGGAAACAATTCACAGATCAAGGCATGACATGGAACCTCCCATGTTTTCTGCAGGTTTTCTGGAAACCCTTTTGGCTTTTTAAACAACTGGTAAGGGTAGAGGACAAGTTTTCTAATAACGAAAATATAAATAAGCTAACTTTATGCTTTCCCATTACCTGTTGTTTTTTGTCAAGTAAAGTCAGCCAAGGGAACCAGTTTATGTAATCGCTACTTAATAAATATATATAACACTGACATTACCACCTATGAATTACCTTTACACAACATGGACATTGTGACATTTAATGGATAATATCTTCGACGTTTATCTCGCTTAGAATGTATGTTGGCTGTGTGTAACGGATAGAACCCTGGGAAAACTGTAAACCTTCAAAGGACCCTAAATTATCAAGGCAATTTTTCCTTGACAAAGGGACCATTATTGCAGAGACCTATGAGTAATATTACAAAAGAAAAACATTTCATAAACAGTTCATTTAGAAAACAACTGACATTGTGAGAAATGATTTTAAATAATGAATGTGTAAATTACAAAAACTATTCACAATTTAACCAGAAATCTTTAACTTCTAATTAATTTCTTTAGGAATAATAATATTTAAAAACTTTGCTCTAATATGCACCCATACTAAAATGAACACCACAGCAAAACTTTTTGTTGATTTTCATTCACAACTTTAATACTCAATTTGACATAGTAAAAGTAAAAGCAAAGATTAGTCCTTAGAGTTAACAATTTACTTCTTTTTATTTTTTAAATAATAATGCCTGCAACTGTGAATCCTTGTCCAAAAGTATTTTTGAATATGCCCTCATTTTTATAATTAAATGCAGAGTGCTTATTAGGGCAAATCAATACTGCTAATTTTTGCCAAAAAATAATTCAAAAGTGAGTAAATTAACGAATTTCAGTCTGAATTAATAAGAGTCCACAATTTTACTGAAAAATATCATGAAATTTTGAGCAAAGAGGTGCTTCAAAACTGAATTTGATGACTTTGATATCAGAGCTCTAAAATTCTACTATTACTAATAAAACCCAGTGACTGAAGACCCATGAATTTTTAAAGTTTATTACCACATTTATCCAATTTTCTCTCTATTCCAGTGAATAGGGGTTTGGCATGGATTGGGTATAATCTTAGAGCCCTGTTTTATTACATTATATAACTAAACCTGTTTGTTTATACAAATTCTGGAAGCTCACCACAACTGGACCTTTAAGTTACCCTAATGATTAGGGCCCCCATTATATAAGGAGATAATCTTCTGCGTAAATCCTGCAACAAATTTTTCATAAAAGCAAAAATACATTACAAACACAGCAGCTGCCTCAGATTTTGTTACAAGGAAGGAATGAGGTCTAGATCCTGTTTCCAGCCCTCCCAAATAATTTCTTTCTAGTTAACCAGTCTCCACTGATTAATGGTGTTCCCTCATCTTGTACAGAATGAGGACCCTTGAAATTTCCCTCCTTGAATAAACATGTAAGGCATGGCTATTTTTAAAATACTTACACACATATGTGAAGATGCACTGTTTATTTTTTAATTGTTGCTATCTTATTTGTATTATATGTCTGCTCCTTTTTTTTCCATGTAAATTATTGTGCCGTATGATTTTCAGTCTGGTAAATATAGTTTACGTTACAGTAATGTAGAACTGTAACGTGTATTGTAGGATGCTTACTCAGTATAACTGTCACGCCCTGTGTGAATGAGTGTAATATTTAATATTTTATATATTCTAGGTTATTTGTGTATTTGACATCATTATAAGAATAATTATATGTACAATTTTTATTGTATCTTACCTGTATTGACCGTTTATCGTATGTTTGAGAATCCATTTGTAAATGTTTTCGGCTTGAGAAAATAAATTCTGGATTAAAACATGTTATTTAAAAAAAAATTTACAAATAAATAGATGATATAAATCAAACAGATCTTACTGAAATTTATGTGTGCTAAGTATAATTATTTTTGTTTTCATAAAACATGTCCTTTGACTTTGTTTCCTGAAATTGTCCAGTACAAGAAATTTGGAAATAGAATGAGATATAATTGATTATAATCCATCAAACCAATTTACATTATAAATGCAGTGGATAGTTTTGTTTTTCCTTAAAGTTCTCTTTAAACAAACTATATTCTTAATGAAATTTTGAACTGCTTTTCTTGTTTTAATAGTGTATTGGACTGTCAAGTTGAAACATGTACAATTTAGAATTTGAATGGATCATTGTAATGCAAGTGTAATTCTGTCTAAGAATTTGCCAAATACTTTTTTTCTGTAAATAAAACTATCTGTCTTCTACCTTCTGTACTTTGTGAAGTTCCTCCATTCTAGTGATTTCATCTTTAAGTTGCCGCCATTGTCGTATAATTTCCTCTTTCTGCTTGAGAATATCTCTCTTACACTGTAACTGGTGTTTGTCAAAAGCTTTCTCCTGGGCTGCTAGTTCTTTCTCTTTCTCCTCTAGTTCCCTGCCACGGATCTCCAATTCTTTTTTCAAGTTTTCCAGATGTTCTCTCTCATCCATCACTTCTTTGTTGATGGTGCTGATTTCATTTAATCGGTTGGAGACATAATTTTCTAGTGTTTCAGTAACACTTTCATATTTACTGTGTAAACAATCTTTTATTTCAGAAACAACCTTTTCTGTAAAGAGAAAAGAAACTTAATAATGAATAATCATTTCATTTATTTGAAACGCATCCCATTTAATTACATCCATATCAATGAAAAATGTTAAATCAGGAAATATAGATCACTACCATAGTTTTCTTTAGAATCTTTATAGGAAAAATATTTTCAACTATTTATAATTAATCAAATAAGGCATGTCCTGAAAGGCAATGAAATGACCTTAATTTTGAATGAAAGTTCAATTGAGGTGCTTCGCAAGGGCAGGCAAAATGCAGCATGATATAACTACAGCAAGTTGTCATAAGCTAAACAAATGAAGACTTTGGTAAGTGTAGACCCAGTCATATGATGGACACTGACATGAGCTGGACAGTTCTATGAAAGACAGGGTAAAGTTATCATCTAATTTAGCCTCTTTTGTACCAAGGAAAAAAAACATATTTTTAAAAAAATAAAAAGAACAGTTTATCCCATGAAATTAGGAGTAGCTCTTTTTTTTTGACAAACTCGAACAAAATCAGATCAAAAATTAAAATTCAATATCCTAGATATTGGCATTTCTTGGTCCCTTTGACCCCTGAAAAAGGAAAGAGAGAAAATCTGAGAGCTCTCATTGAGATAGCTCTCATTTAGATTAATCATAAGAAAAACACCATCAAAATCAGATGAAAAAAAAGATTCCCATAAACTGCAAAATTGGACTTTTTGGACACTTTAACCCCTTTTATTGTGTTTATGTTTAAAACTGTAGAAGATTGAAAAAAATCCACTGGCATACACTGAAGCTTTCAGTGAAACAAATTAAATGAAAAAAATATCAAAATGGGTTGAAAAATGAAAATTTTCCCACTCAATTGCATTTTCTGAACTCCTTAAACCTTTAAACATTGAAACAGTAGATATATAAAATCTGTTGACATATTTTTTAAAAGTCTTATTGAGATGGACTGGATTTACAAAAAAACATAAAAATTTTCGATTTCTTGCAAAAATGCAGTTTTAAGCCCCTTTGGCCACTCGTGATATTCTAAAAATAAAATCTGTTGACACCCTAGACAGGTAAATTGATTTGAAAAAAATCATAATCAAAGGAAAGATGAAAATTTCTCATTGTCTACAAAATTTCCCTTTTAGACCCTTTCAACCTTTCTTTACAAAAAATGTAACCACTAACAAAAAAAGCATGGAGCAAGTGATTTTGCATTTATCAAAATGAAATATTAGGGCGGGGGAACCATCAAAATTGCATCAAAAATTAAAATATGGGCATTTTATTTCCAAAAATATCTAGAGAACATTAAGAGATGAATCATAACACATGTGGGTCATTAAGTTTGCTTTCTCATGGACAAGTAATTTATAACTTACATTAGAATATAAGATAAATTTATTCAGTCCTTAAACATATAGGGTTGATCTAGATATCAAAAAATCAATTACAGCTTTTATCTACATGTACTATCCTCACAATGTCAGGGGGGTCCTGTGGACAAGTGTAGACACAGGACCCCTGAAATTGTGAGGATGACATGTACATGTAGAACCAAAGACCAAAGTCCCATAATAAAAAAAGTATTGGTTAACTGAAACAAAAAGTTATCATGGAGACACCAATGCCAATGATGTCAACAACAGCTCCAAACCATAATACATGTATAACCATTTCAGCAGTCATAAAATGAAAGAATTGTTTTTGAATTATTATGAATTATTAATGTATCAATATTTTACCAAGTCTGTCATCAATATTTTCCTTTTCCACAGTGTAGCTGACAACTTCCTCTTTCTTTTCATATTCTGGCCCTCCATCACAAAGATGGATTCCTTGATCTTCAGAGTTCTGTAGCTGGTCCTTACAAATAAAACATACATATTCATCATGATCCTGAGGTCGACGACTCCTTTGGTGACGTCCTCTGTAAAAGCAACCTTGGCCTCTTATGTTGCGGAAATTATTCCATTGAAAATGCGGTCCTCCAAATGATCTCATATTCTGAATAAAATGTTGTTCAACCATGTGCTGATTGATGACATCATCATAAGGAAAATATGGTGGTGGTGGTCCCTGTTGCCAGTGGTAGCGTTGAAATGGATGGTTAGACATGGAACTGGTCAATTACCTACAATAAGAACATCTATCACTTTGAATGCATATAAAACGCACCAAATAGTTCAAAAGATACATTAACATGAATCAGATTGATTCATTTGTATAGTTCTTTAAAATTCCATAAACCCATAAAAATTTATATTTTGATTTAAAAATTTCCTTCACATAATTATATTAATTATCCTCCAATACCCATGAATTTACACAAATTTATGCACATTTTTGCACATTATTCACCATGCTAAAGGTTTCTAGGTTAAGTCTTTACAAGTATAAAAGAATCTTGAGTCTATAACCTTTAACCTATTTATCCATGTAAAAACTTAAGCTTGGGTCTTCCTCAATGATATGTGTCCCCTGCTGTAACTTTTACTTGTGAAGCTTTGTCAGAATGATAAGTCATTTAGGATTGAAAAGAAAAAGATAGTGCAATATAAGACTTGCTACTCAAGATTATGTGTAAGTTTGGTTCAATTCTGTTGAGCCATTAAGGAGGCTGAGAGGATTAGAAATGGTTACTCCTCCTAATTGTTCAGCACTACTCACATATGTCTAAGTTAAAATTCCTCCCAAAATCTAAATACATGTATTAATTTGGTAAGAAAATAAGATAGATTGTGCTATACAAGACTTGCTACTAGAGAGTATTTGTAAGTTTGGTTGAATTCTGTTGTGTTATAGAGGAATGGTTACGTTCATTGTTAAGCAAACTCAAATATGTTTAAGTTCAAAATTAAAATGGCTGCCAAATTAAAAATAAAATAGTGCAATACTAAACTTTCTACCGAAGACTGTGTATAAGTTTGGTTGAATTCTGTTGTGGTTAAGGAGAAGTAGCCATTGAAAAATGGCTAGCAAAATTTAAATATTGATTTGGAACAAAAACAAAATAGCTGGTGCAATACTACTTATGCTATTGAAGATTATGTGTAAGTTTGGTTACATTCTGTTGAGTGGTTAAGGAGGAGAAGTGTAAAGACTTAGACAAAATCAAAGCAGGCGGTGCAGGACAACAGAAGTGATCAATTTGTTTTTGTCTGGATACTATGTATTGATGAAAAACAAATTGGTCTATTTCACCCATTAAACTTTTACTGAGATATACCTACTGAAAAGGGAGGCAAATCTTACACAGTATGATTGATTGGAAGACTTGATAGGTAAATAATCAGACAGTACACATTTCCACACAGTAGTATTTAAGTCTTTTAAAAGTTACTTCTTAAAAAAAAATAAAAGGTCATAATTTTAAGACTTGTTTGATAAAAAAGGCAAGAGAACAGATCTCCTGTACTTGGCAATTGCAATACACATGACATGATACATGTATACAAGTATTGTCATTGTCAACAATACATGTACACAATTTTTGTACATCTATTTCCAGTATTTACATGTACCTGTGTATCTAATTTAGTGACCGTACATGTAATGATGTACTGTGCTATTGTCCATGTATTGGTACCTGTATATCTAATTATTGATTATTAAGTAGTATTGTAAATAATGTGTATTTCTACCTACAATTGCTGTGCATGTGTATTATTTCATAATTTTATAAAGTGATAAAACTGCTATTAGAAGTAATCATAATTGTTATATTGAAGCACATATATTTCAAAACAATTTAATCATTATCATACACATGGTACAAACAGAAAAGAAAAAAATTACAAATTCAAATATTCATACACAATAGCAGTTCTTAATTCTACAATTATTTTGGTATTTAAATGGCTATGCTCATGGAGTTTTCAAATGGTCTCTGCTTTTCCTAAAAGCCATAAAATGTTAGTTATATAGGCATGTAACAACTGTACAGCCTGCAGAAAACCCATTGAACTTGTCTGCAGTCCTACCAGTACTTCTTCTGACAGATTTGGAAACATACAAGAATTAAAATCCCTTATGAAAACACAGACACAGGCATTTACATCATCCTTAATCAAGCAGTAGATTCAGAAGTTCAACATATTTTGTACAAAATGGTGAAATCTATTGTTTAAGGTAAGAAAACTTCATTTGGCTGCTGGAAAAATCTGAGCATAGAAACTTGACGAGACTTTTGGTTTATATTCAAATCTCAATTATCTTTAATTCCATGGTCAGATTTTTCCCCAGACAAATTTTAAGCATTTTATGGCTATTTGACCTTTCATGACCTCTTTCCATATATGGTAGTAAGTATTATCAAAATAAATTTCATAACTTTTTTCTCAACAGTTAAATATTTTAAATATGTGTACACAATAAAATACTTGTATTGTTGACACTACTTAAATAGATGCATTTTGATGGCCAAGTACATTACAATAATGACATTTCATACATAAAACAAAAAAGGAAATACTTTATGGAGACTTGTACTGATGCATCAGCTTTTAGTGAGCACACACCTTAAATTTGTCCTATAAAATTTCAAGGACTCTTGAATAAACAATGAATTCAAATATCTGCACTTTATTCCCATCATGACATGATATTTATACAATGATAAAAATACATATGTCATTTCATTTGTTTTAGAAACTTGGCAAAGAGCCAAACCAGCTGGAAACCACTCATGCAGAACAAAAACAATCTGTGACGGAAATAAATCGAATATTTTGGTGTTTCCATGAAACAAACCTCAAGAAGTATTCTTAATTTATCAAATTATTTACAAATTCTTCAATATCTTCACTGATTTGTCCTTCTAAAGATGATATGTCCTGTTCTCTCCAGCTGGTCTGTTTACGTCGCAGAATAAAAATAAACAAATCAATCGGAAGTCTTCGGATCTTTTCCTTAATGGGAGATAATTCTTCCGCCCCCAACACCGGAAGTAGGCAACGTAAATTACAATTATCGAAAGTCCACGAATCACTGCTAAATTAGGGAGATCATATATTAAATATGGACAAACTGAAGAAAGCTTTAAGCGGAGATGATGTAGACGAAGAGCAAGGAATAGTCACTCAGGTGCAAACCACAAATCTGGACAGTTATTTTTTTCTAAATTCTTTGAGTACTAACACAAGCTTTCTCTACTGTGGAACTTTTAAATTCACAGATCCAGAGAATTACAGTTTCATTGCAATGCAAACTCATCTCAAAGTAAACTCGTTCCATGTTGCAAACTTGTCCCGAGGTACACTCATTCAGTTGCAAACTGGTCCCAACATAAACTTGTTCCATTTCAATCTTGTCCCATCTTAACTCACCCCACTGTGCAATCTGGCTCCAATCCATTGTCATCTCAAGCCTTGTCAGTAATTCTGCGGAACACCTTTTTTTTGTCCCCAAGCAACAATTGTAACTTATGCACTGCAAATTTGCTGTGGTAGCATAAGTAGTATATGAGTACACATTGAAATGTACAGCAGTTCATGTGTTCTTTCTCTCTCACCCATACATTTTGTTGCTGTGACCAATGAACTAGTTGTCCACAACTCGAAGTAAGGCTTGATAGTACGTGTGTTTTGATCATTTGCAAAAGCTTGATGCAATCAGGAATTCAGTGGACTTAACATAGAGGAACATTTCAGCACACTTAAGACATGACATTGAGGATTAGATTTCAAAGTCACATGCTTTATGACATTTGGAAATTTGAGGAAGATTTTAATGTGATAAACTGTGGTTTAGTGACGAATGTAGGAGACTAAGTTTTGAGTACATACAAAATTTTGCACTTGGATATTATCCAGTAAGATAAATATTTGGACAGTTTAACATCTAGATGCTTGAAATTAGATGTTGTTGACATAAAGAAGTAAAATATATGACACAAATATATAAATTTATACATTAAGATACAAATTTCTGCCTAATAGCACAATATTTTAAGAATTACCATAAAAACAAAAAAATAAAAGAATGAAAGGTAAGAAATGAGAAGTTGGTAGGTATTGATATGTATCACGATATGGTGGTATTGCATTGATATATCATTTATTATTTGTGATACTCATCCCTACCAAGAAGAGACTATACTGCTGCAATAATTTTAATTGTTGATGTAGGGAATTCTAATTAAAAAATTATTACTATATTATTTGGAACAAGCTTGCAATGGGATGAGTTTATAATGGAACCAGTTTGACTGGGACAAGTTTACATATTTTTGGAAGGGTTTACTTTGGAATGAGTTAATCTTTTCAGGTTTGTTAAAAAGGCAGTGGAGTCGCTCCATTTTTAAAAAATTTTTTATCTTCCAGTATTGGCTAATGCACTACTGGTATCCCACCAGATCTCGCCATTGTGACTTTTATGGGGCTTTTAAGAAGAGATTACTCTTAACTTAATGTCCAGTTTGGGAGATCCGAATACCATCTATTTATTTTCAGTTTTCATTCTCAAATTCAATTACTTGGTTGTGTACAAAAACATACATGTACATGTATGTTGGCGAGAAGAGGTACATGGCAAGATCTGGTCGGATACCAGTACATGTCCAGTGACAACAACCTCAGAATTCTGATGAAATACATGGAGCATGTGAATCCATGATAATAAAGAAACCTGCAATTCAGTGATGGGGGGGGGGGGGGGGGGTGGGG
>JAULBM010295199.1:0-15324 GCA_032357055.1 Geukensia granosissima | reverse complement strand
GTGTGTTCTATGTTTGTCTTTCGTTTCATTTTGTTGGCCATGGTCTTGTCTGTCCTCGACTTTACGATTTCTGTCTGTCCCTTTGGTATCTTCGAATTCCTTTCACTAATATTGCTAACATCAAATATCCCAAAAGTAAACTTGAGAATGTGAACACTAGCTCCAGTTTTAATGATACTTCTGAAAATAGAAAATTTTTTTGTGTTAAGGGATAAAATAGTAATTAATTATTGTCCATATTACATGCCTTATTCATGCTTATCTAATTTGAAGTTTCTATTGTTTTTCACAGCATCAACAATTAGGACACATACCTATTTAAACATTAGTCTTACTACAATCATTTTTACCGAATCAATAATTTCTATTTACATATGAAAACTTTATAAACACTAAAATCTAGTATCGAATTTCCATTAATAAAATAGAAAAAAATTGCAGCAATTGTTTACATTTCATTGTAGTGTTGTATGAAATATGTTTGTCTTTTGTTTTTTTTTGTTGGCAACAGACTTGTCTGTCTTCTGATTTAACAATTTCTGGCTGCCCCTTTGATTCAGTGGTGAAGCAAAACCTATACTTACTCTGCCATGTGCTTAAAATCCAATCTATAGAATATTGATTCCTCACAATGAGAGCTTTCAGTATTATGTCAACAGGTTTTCTCTTGGTTTTACCATTTTCGAGCTAAAAGGGGTTTAAAGCAGGGGAGGGGGAATTTAATTTCTTATAATATGGAGAAACTTTAATTTTAGTCCCGATTTGATGGGGTTTTCTCCAAATGATTCCTTAAGAAAAAAATTAACAAAATGACACCAGTTTTGAGGATAAAATGAGTCAAAATTATCTTTTATCCAGTCATATCACTGTGTGGTAGCATTTTACTGTGTCCAGCACATTATTAAGTGTCCACACTCATCCAAAGGTTCATTTGTTCACCTATTGCATGTCATATCATGCTGCACTTGTGAGGCATCTCATTTAATATCTATATATATATACACCTGACAGAGAGTATGCTGACAAAGCTGCACTTGTGAGGCATCTAAGTTAATATCTATATATATACCTGACATAGAGTATGCTGACAAATGTAAGCCAGATGAGCGATTACAGGCTCCATGGAGTCTCAAGTCATTTTTTACTTACAATATGTTGAACAGAGTCAATATCAATTCAAGTATTGGACTATCTGACAAATTTTTTTTATTAACTTTAACAGAAATTATATCAAATGTGAGATTGCTGATTAAAGAAGACTATCCTGACTCCCTGATATTTTAATGTGTCTGTCATTTTTATCGTTATTATTTTCATTAAGTATTTGTGGTTTTTATGTTTGCTGTTTTCCCTCTTCCTTCTCATCCAATGATCAGTAATTGCTTTGTTGTTTTAAAATATTCTCACATCTCCTTCTTTTCTATCATGAATAAGTTATATTTCTTTCATAGCCTCACAAAGCAGGGTTTTGACAGGTGTCACATGTTCTTCAGAGGAAGACACAATCCTAAGTTTGTGAGTTTAGCTCACAGTATTTCTAGTTGGTACAGAACTGAGCCTGTGCTACCTTCTGTGTGAAAACATTCTGTAATACACACCTTATAAAGATTTTATGCTTTAAAACTTAATACATGTAGTAGAGCACATGAAATACTGACTAATCTGCTGAGCACACTTTATGTTTAAAGACTTATTTATAGGGCACACATTATGTTGCTTTTATTGTTGAAAATTTATTTGAAGAGCACACTTTTCCTGCATTAATGCTTGAAGACTTACCTGTAGAGCTCAGTTAAACTCTATTTAAACCCAACCAAAAATGGGTAAACCAGAAACCTGTCTAAACTAAACAAGCATGCAGATAGCATCAGCTATTTCAGATTTATTTGCTTATTTAACAGAACACCAGAAAAATGGGCATTCAGTTTAGTCAGGATTTACTGAATATGACAACACCTGTATGAAAAGTATCATGAATATCCAATATTGTCTAACCAAAATTGAAAAATTCTCAGCTTTATATACTGTTATTTTTAAAATTTAAGTTATGAAGTTTTGAACCTACAGACCATAAATGAAAACTTATTTTATTTAACATTGGACTAGAAACTCTATAACAGAAGTGAAATTATTATAGTTTTCTAAAATTTCCAAATGATATGTTGCTCTGTTTCAGAACCTTTGTGGTAACAGCTCCCAAGATAGCCAGAGTTGGTACACCATACACAGTCAGTGTTGTGTTAACAGAGTTGAGAAATGCAGTACAAACTGGAACTATTAGTCTTACACACACAACTGACGCTACTCAGACTAAATCAGTGTCATTCACTATTGATCAAACAGGTATATTGAACCTGACTGAAAACTGATATTTTATACCACTGGGTATATTTCATAATAAATATATATTTCAGGGTACATTACATTTACAGTTTGTTAGAATTTTGAGAAAAAGGGAAGTTTTAGACACATTCTTTTACTCTCATACATGTATTTATAGAATGGCCATTGAAGAATCAATTATATCACAAACAATACTGTATATATACTTTATTCCTCTTTCTTATTCAGATATGCCTTTAAAGGTTTGTTTTCATGACATTTTGTCACACAAGTCAGAGGTTAGGGAGGAGATTGAGTTCTTACCTACATGTTTAAAGATGCCACATGCTAAATGTGCCTTTTCAAAGCCAGTAGCCTGTAGTTTAGTGGATTTTTTTACTATGACAGTGTTTGACTGTTATTTGTTTATCATTTGCATCATAACTTTGATGCAATACTGATGTAACAAGAAGTTTTATCCGCTGCAAGTTGCCAGTAAAACCTCATTTATGACCATCCCCAAATAATGCTCTCAATTCTTCAAGTACAATGCAGTTATCTCTTAATTGTCTGATAACTGTAATATTTGAATGTTTGAATGACCTAATATTTTTTTGATATACTGTCTCCTAGGCAATATTTCATACCAAACCTCCAACTTCTACACCTACCATTGAAATCAAAGCTGTTCATATCTTTTCCATTTTATCAGGGGATATCTCATGTCTACTTTTTGTGGTTCAAAGCATGGTGTTCTTGACATAAGAGCCTCATATAAAGAATGCTTTAATATTGCCACTCTAATGTCCACCCTAGGCCTGAAATACTTGTTAAGTTTGATATTCAGCAGGAGTCACTCTTGTCAAGAATGCTTATATTTACAGACACTATTGCCCACCGTAAGATACAGGTAAAATTCAGTTTCAGACCTGAGTTTTATTGTCAGTAGTTTTGCACTTGAAAATACCAAAAAATTTCAAATTTCCAATTCCAAATGTTGTCTTTGTTTCTTTTGTATGACTGGTTTGTATCTACAGATTCTGTTGCCCACTTAGGTCCTGTTTTACTTATAGGTCTTGAGTCCTTTAGATAGTAGGAGTCAAGTTCCTTCAAGTCAAACCACTTTGCCCCTATTTTCAAATAGAAAAAAAAAATCAGAAAGATACAGGATCCAATCGGAACCCAGAAATTAAAACTTAATTTGATACTTAAACTACCATCCTAAAAATATGAAAATGATTGGTTTGCAAAGGAAATTTATTGAGTGAATGTCATTTATTTGGAGTGATTTGGAACTTTTCAGTTGGATTCTACCCTTGTTAAAAGCCTTGTGAGGATTTTAAATTTTTTATCCAGTTCTTATGTTCTAATTTAATTTTGGTCTAGTTTTCCTGACATTAATTTAATTTTCTTTTATTTTTGATATTATTTTACAGAAGAATGTATTGATATCAATAAATTCAACAGCATAACATGCTCCATTGTACAACTGAATGAAAATTATAGACACAAATAAAAATTTATAAGTGCATGTACCTTCGATGTTAATTACTAAATAGTAAAATAATGCTTGATATCAAATATTCTGTAAACCTCACATCTGTTTGTATTTAGGAAAGTGATTAAGCTATTAAATTGGTATAAAATTTCAAATATAATTTCTGTTTATATTTCAGAGAGTAAAAAAGATATTCCAATAACAGTCTTGGTAAGATGATCTTTAATATAGAGTCAATAGAAAAAAACAGTACTTTTTGTGCTGAACTGAAGTTTGACGCAAAAAATTCCATGTAAGACAAAACTATGATTGAACAAAAGTTTTAATGTCATGAAATTTTATGAAAATGGAGAGTTGGTTAGGGTCTTTTCAATTTTCTGCATATATGCATGTATTATGAAAACCAATAAAATTTTTTACATGTAATAAGGAATTGTCTTGCACAGTCATATGGCATCCATCATAAAGTACAATAGAAATCAAGAGATAAGTCAGAAGTCCCACACACAGCATTCATCATATAGTTCAATAAGTAAAAGGAAAGTTACACAAAAAAGTGAGCAGGCCACCCTATGCATAGAACAATAATTGAATCATTAGATGTTTACAAATATTGGCAGTAACATATGGGGAAAGACCAAAAAAGAAATGCAAGGAGTGTATACTCTTTGAAAACATTAATGAACATCAAAGCCATAAGGAGGGAAAATGATCCTGGAAAATAAATTTTATGTAATCTGCACATCAAAGTGTGCAGGATGTTTTTGGTTGTCTATATGATCAATTTATTTTAGTTTACTAAGGATTTTGTTTTTGTCTTGCCTGCAGTAAAGTTGCAAATATACTGATGGATCATTATTATTTGGTCTGGAAATTCATGGGGTTACCTATCAGTCTGCCATATATCATGTGTCATTGACCTCATTTTCTTGGATGAGTGATTTTGCCAATTTTTCAACTTATTTTTTTATTTAAGTTAATTTATCAAGAATCTGATTGTACACTGACTCAATATATTTTGTCAGCAATATATTGCAAGTCTTCTATATTTCATTTGACCTTGAACTTTTTTGTGTCCAGCAACTTAGATCAGGCTTGCATGATAAAGTTTTTTTATCAGTAATGATGTAAATCTAGAAAAGCGCTTCATATGCAGTGAAATATTGGCATTTACAATCATTGTTTTCCTGTTTTGTCAACAATCTTTAGAATAAAAGAGAGAAATGCAAGGCACTATTTTTTTTAGGAACTTATTTTTTTCCCCACTGAAATCTAGTGACCTACAGGCAACAGCTAAAGGAGAAATTGTGCATTGCACAATTCAGAAAAGATGTCTTTCCATATTCTTTGCTGTAAATATAATGGTGCAGCAGTATTTGTTTTGTAAATTTTTACTTAGATGTGAATGTCAGTCTGCCATATGTCACTTAACATTGACCTCTTATTATGGTTAATTACTTTTTTAAAATTTGCAACATATTTTCACATAAAAGCCCTTTTCTCAGTAACTCAATATCTTAGGTTTAGTTTGTGTAGTGCATCAGTGATTAAAGTTACTGGTGTATAACATACTTGTATTTAAAAAAGACTGAGTTTGTCTACGATTTATAGGGTCAAAACTGTTTATACAAGTGAGACATTTTAGTGTCCACACTTTTTGACTGAATATCAACATTGGTGTATTTAAAGAATAAATCATACCTTAACTTCTTCACAGTTTTATGTGATCTCAGTTCATTACTGAAAGAATATTTAAAACTAAATAAAATTACTGCCAACTTGTATTGTGTAAAAGATTTTACATGTATTGTCAGTTTTTTTTTAATAAAACTTCCAGTTTGACAGTACCTGTATTTATGTTTTTAAGTCACAGGTAATTAACTTTGTTAAATGTTTTGATATCAGGTTTCATTGACTAAATTGACATTTTAAAAGGTGTAGCTTTGTCACATAAACAGTCATGGGGTATAAATAAGCAGGACATGTAAAATTTGACCTTTGATTTTTTACAGCTCACCATTAGAGAAAAGTTTTTTTTGATAACTCCTCTTGATGTTGAACTTAGTTTACTGACAAATGAAGAAATTGTTAATTTATTATCATTAATAATACATATATGATAGAATATTATGTTCTTTACTTAATTTTAATCAACTTACTTCAGGAAGTGGCCACTGGATGTTAAACAACAATCAATCAATCAGAAAGTGTTAAATTATACAATTATAGTTTTGTGACACATGCAACTGCTTTTCTTTGATGATTTTCTTATGATGTTAAAATTGTTTAGGAAATGATCAAGTCAACCTCTCATGTTTGACTGTGTGAATTTGGAGTCCATAACCTGCAGACACTATAAGTTTTTTAAATGGGACCTGCCCTATAAATACAGTACTGTGCCAAAAGTGAAGATAATTTTCAAAATGTCCTTCTTATTTCATATAAATTCACATTTTTTCAAATCATTATTATGTAGTTATTTCCTAAAAAATATTGATAAAATTTTCACCTGTAAACAACAAATTTTAAACAGTTTTTTTGTTTATTTGGATACAATTTTCTGACATTATTTTTTTGAGAATGAATGATTTAAACACAGAACCGAATTTTCAATGTGAAATTTTACTATATAAGTAGGTATAATTGTGACATTATTTTTTTTCTAAAGTTGTGTTTGCAAAGCTGATTTTGGAACACCACAAAACAAATAATATTTTCCAAATAAACAAACTGTTTGAAATTCTCCATTTGGTGGTGAAAATTTTATTAAAGTTGGACAAGAAATGTCTAAAATTATTTTTTGAAAAAATGCAATTTTGTATGAAATAAGAGGGAAATTTTGAAAATTATCTTTACTTTTGGCACAGTACTGTACATCCCTGGTTTGCATTAAAGTTGGGATTCCACTTAAAGAAAAAAAAAATGAGAATTTGAAAATTTGAGAACCCCTGATGTCATAATAAGCATACTTATGATGTCATCAAAAAGCTAAATCTGTGCGTTTTCTTAAAAAATGGTAAATTTAGCATATTTTTGAATGTTTTTTTAATTTGGAAATATAGACATGATAGAGGGCATGCAAGAACTAAATAGATATTTTTACAGATGATGTATTTAAATGAATTTTACCTCTCATGTAAATATTTACATGTCCTTGCAAGCACTCTATGTTTCCTAGTACAAAAATGCTGTCAAAATTGCACAAATTGGCCCATTTTTGCAAAAAGTCATTTATGTCCAATGTTCCTCGCTCAAAATCTCAAATACCTTGCATTTATATAAAAAAATCATCCTTTTCTGATGGATTACACACCTCAGCAATAATTTAATAACAAAATTATTTGAATTAAAATCAGTTTATTTTTTGTCCAAATAAGCCCTTACCACAACTACTACAATGAGTAACACAACGGGTGTCACTAGTGGAGCAGGAGTTGCTTACCCTTCCAGAGCACCTGAACTCACCGTGGTTTTTGTAGGGTTCGTATTACTCCAGTTTTAGTTTTCAGTGTAGTGTTTTGTGTTCTTTGTTTGTCTTTTGTTTCATTTTGTTGGCCATGGTCTTGTCTGTCTACCGACTTAACGATTTCTGTCTGCCCCTTTGGTATCTTCAATTCCTTCTACTCCTTTGCACTGTTTACCATAGATTTTCCAACTGCTTTACTGGTTATTCTACTGCAATTTTCTAACTGTCCATTTGCAAGAATTTTTTTAGTTAAACAGAAATATCAAAATTTTTCTTGAATATGGAGGGAAAAGTGATGTCGAAATATCAAAGTTCTCATTTACTCTTGTCATAAATTCTTTTAAAAAACAGAAAAGATGAAAATTCAAATAAACAATTAAAATGTTGAAAATTCTCTGTTCATCAAAAAATCAGGTCAGAAATGGTGACATGATAATTTTTTTTAAAAATGTGGGGTTTTTAAAGAAATATAAAAGGAATTTTGCAGTTGGAACTCATTTATGTCCACTGACTGTAATTATGACGTCTATTTTGGATCTTTGTTTAATTTTTTTTGGCTATCTTCCTTCATCCAAATCATTATGATATCTAATTTGGCTCTTTCTTTTATTTTTTCTTGGCGTTCCTCATTGTCGTTGGAGGAGGGACGTATAAAACAGATGGTATATACTTCCCTTATGGAGGATATCTGCAAGAAAATTAGTCAATATAGGATTGCCAAGCATAAGCCCAATTAAAAATAATTGCTAGATTTTCATACCCACTTGCCTCTAAAAAAAATTAACAACAAAAAAAAAACTTGAGCGGGCCAATTTTTAACCCGAATAATTCAGTCGTTATGTTACACTCTCTAACGATCGCTCCATTAACTCCTGAATGCATACAGCTTAAGAATGTGTCAAACCACAAATGTTGTGTTATGGGTAAAACACAGGAAAGCTACCAAAAATTAGAAACTTCACTGAAAACAAACTAACTGTTATGCAATTTCTCTATGGTGTCATCTGACGTAGTCAACAAAAACATTTTCTTTTGAAAACTACCTTGCTTCAAACAGACGTTTCCAACCCCACTTTGATTTCAAGAGGTGGATGAAAGTCTAGCTTATTAAGTTTATTTGGTTAATTTATTTTTATTATGAATTTAAGATTGGATTTTAGCCACAGAAAATTATGACAAAGAAGAAAAGAAATTTTTCTTTTAACTCTATATTGACCATTTGAGGCAAAAGTCAAGCATTGTGATGTCACTTTCTTACCCAATTAAACAAAAATAGCTTAAAAAGTAAGATTTTTAGTGATAAGGTGATACTACCCATATTTTCTATTAGAACATATTGAGTCCAAAATATAATAAATTATTTTAATATAATTTTTAGACTGCAAAATTCTATCTTTTCACAATATATGAAGTTGTTTCTTTAGTGTGCACATATTTCCACTTCAAAATATTGTTAAATAAACTAAATAATCAGCAAAAATAAGACATTTTATCAAAACAGCAGACCTAATTTATTTCCCTCTTTTTAGGGGAATTATGCTTTTGGAAACCTTAATTTTTCCATATTGCATCCTTTATTTCACATAGAATTCAGCCTTTGGTAACAATTCCACTTTATTTATACGTTGGCAAAATAATTGGCATTTTTGTTGGCCATTTTGTACTTAAAGTGTGCAAGTATCAGTTTGTTTCAACTTCCTGAATTCTGCTTAAAGGGGTACCCTATACCATCAAGAGAATAAATTCCACTCCTTTAATTTTCTTTATATTTTGTTTAGACATTTACCTTGATGAGAGAAGGAAAACATGAAAATTTCATGAAATTTGAACCACACATTTCTCTGGAATTAATTAATAGATATAAAATAATTTCATCATCAAAAATTTTGATCAATGAGATGCACAAAATTTTAATACAAAATGATACTTGATTAAAACATTTAGATGATTTTTACAGAGTTATATCCCTTAGGTGTATAAAAGTAAATATTTTAGTTTAGTTTCTGCTGAATTTTGGGCAAAATAGGGCCTTAATGCCCCTACTCCTTAGGGTCAAATTACAATAATATGCCTGTTGATAACCTAAATATAGTAAACTGTTTAGATATTGGTGACAGTAGGTCCTATACTAAAATTGTGTCTGACATCCCCATTTGGCTTCAAAGATTGATGCAGTTACTAATCTAGAAAAATGGGGACAGTCAATTGAGCATTGCCAGATTTAAAAAAAAAAAACGTAGTGAGCAAATTACCAAGATTTGATTATTTTCAGATTGAACAGCAAAACATAATGTAAATTACACTTTTTACTTCTAATTTTTGGGTCCAACTTGTACAAGTAATAAATATTTCTTATTTTTAACAAGTATTTTTTTTAATGAATAGTTATCTCCCTTTAACTGCTCTGAAAATTTATTTAAAAAAGCATAACAATTCACCATATTTCACAATTTTTGACCTGTTATAACATTCAATTAAGAATTTTCTCTGTGTCATTAATATTTTTCCATTAAAGTTCAACCTTTTTCCTTTGTAATGTCAAATGAATGTATTACATTGGTATTTGGTCAGTGTGCATGTCCTCCAAAGATCTGTCCCTTGAGGATTTAAATATTACTATTTGGCTAATTTGAAATAAATGAGAATTTCATTGAGCATGAAAATATAATTTAATGAATCTTTAAAGTCAAATACATCTGACTACATACAGGATGTTGGATTTAGGCAAAGAATTCAGAGAAATGGAAGAAAAAATTAATTTTGCAATTTTACTTTTACAAGTAAAAAACATTTGGCGATTTGCTTGCAGAAATAATATGAAATTTTGACTGGATTGGGTAGATATTCAAATAAGTTATTGACTGTCTGAAGTAAAAATTCTTTATTTGTACTGATCAATTATTATTGCATTTCAAAATTCTGTTCAATTCATTATTACATAATTAACCACATCCAAACCAGGACCCTTTCAATTTTATAATATGCTCAAATGTTCTCTATATATATACATGTGCATTAATATGCCCATGACATACATGTAAATCCCATTCTGAAAAAGATGCTTCTGTTTTGAGGACATACATGACATAGGTCAAGGTATGCATTTTGTAAAATTCAGCATCCAGCAACATTGTTTAAAGCTTGAGGCATGTCTTTTTAAAAGGTACAAAAATGTATCAGGTAAGGTAATAAAATTCTACAGGTTGTAGGAATTCTTATGGGAACCAACTGTGCTTCTTTAATTGCAGGCAGCAGCAGACTCGCTCTTTTTATTCCTTTACACTTCTTTACACTAATGAATCTTAGTTTATGGCCAAATACCACATCATCATTTTCATCAAAATATGATTTAATAGATATTAAATTTAATAATAATGAGGCTATCTTGACAGTATTTTGCAGTTAATGACATGAACTTTTACACTAAATCCAACTGAAAATATTTGATCAGTGCTTAACAGAACCAAGCATATTATCAGTTAGGTTTGGATTTAAACTAGCTTTCTGAAACAAGGAGTACATTTTCGAGGTTGGTACATCATGTTATCTTTTTTTGGATTTGTCTGCATACTATTTAGCAAATTCAAAAGTTAAATCTGCTTCATAAACTTTTTATGGTTTGTTTTTATGACTATTGGTCATACCAGTGTGACAGTGTCCCACATGAGGGGGAGTGTTGATTTATGTCAATTTGTCACAGCTCGTGCCCAGTATAGAGGGAGGGTTGAGCACAAATAAACATGTTTAACATTGCCACACTGCCTTATGTGCCTGTTCAGGACCAGTGGATGTCATTGTTTTTATAAAAATAGAATATGTTGCATGCTTGTCCATGAGACAGCAATCCACCAAATAACAGTCGAAATCAAACTTTTATATTTTACTTATTTTACATTGTATTCTGTAAATTCTTAATTATTTTGACAATTTGATGAGCAGTAGTTATTCCGAAGCTGTACATGTCTAGTAGAAAAACTACATTTGAAATTTGAACATCTGGGTTAGCAAAAGGGATATCTAGACAAAATTGTGATTTCTTGTAAATATGCATGTGAACAAGAAAGTACAACAGTTGCAATAATTGTTAACTTTTTGTTGTACAAAAGAAGTCATGCATGAAACCTCATAACAATTAATATTAACAACTCATTTAAAAAGAATAAGACTTAATGGCCCATGTAGATATTGAAATTGTAGTTTTTGGCTATACTGCATAAGAAGGTGGTACAAGGGGGTCCCACACACAGATGTAAGAAAAATAGAATCATAAATGTCATTTCACAAGAAAAGAAACATTAGAATTCGGCTTGCACATTGCATTTTGATCAAGTTATGGGAAATAAGCCTGTACCACCCTCGCATAAATATTAGCATAGAATAGGTGAAATGTGTATTTTTATATACAATGCATTTTAAATTTATATTCCAGATGACATACCATGATTTTATTTACTGATTATGAAAGTTCTGAATATAAATGATGGAGACACCATAAGCTACCACCTACCGCTGATAATAGGAGATTTAGAACTGTGTTGCAATGGTGATGTCTCTGTATGGAACTCCTCCAGTAAAACAAACAAAATTGACTGGCCTGTTGTAGATGGGAGATTCAAAGCTTTAGTGAAACTTGTGGCTGGTAAAAATGTAATCTGTATTGAATATGGCTGTGAACTTTTGACCTTGACCTTATTTTTCCATCCTTTGAACTTTCGACGTTATGTTCGACCAGTATACATCATTTGTTCAAATGATGATGGTTATTTTCAAGGACCAGAAGATGAAGACTGTTCGCCTAAAAGTGCTCAGGATAGGATAACTATGGCAGCCATGTTGATTCAGTCTTTTACAGCTGAAAAAATGTCCGAACATGGATTCGGTAAATCTACATTCCAGCTTGAACATGGACATGATATGGAACCTGTCTGCACATTGTTTAGAAGCAAATTAACAATAGAAAAAGCACATAGTATGTCTGGGGATGAACTTTGGTCTTATTTTGCTCGAGAACTCATCGATTCTGATTCTGCTTCTAAAGACCATTGTAAATGGTTTTGTTTTATGTCTTTTACCAGATACATTCCACCTGAAAACTTTGTGCCAAAGACCCATGGGGAAATTCTAAAATCTACAAAAGGTCACACGGCTTTAGGTGAGTATGAAAAATACAAAGGGCTAAGGGCGTTAATGTCTCTGTTTTGCCAAAAAGATGAAGGCTTATGTATATACTTATCTTTCTGAAATATGTTCAAAAGTTATGTTTTACTGTAAAATGAGCAATATTTGTGGTGTATTAATATTCACTATCTTATCTGTCTTTATTTTTCCTGGAAACACCAAAATTTACCTAGTTCTTTCATTCCTGTCATTGAAATAAACAGCAATTGCGAAAAATAGAACCTACTAACATCTACAAAAGGATGAATCTGTGAAAATTGCACTCTGCAATTACTAATACTTCTACAGAATATTGGGGAATAAAAATTATTAACTATATGAGATAAAAATCATGCCGGTGGATGTCAATATAACATGCTTGAGGTCACATTCTAAACCTATTCAGCAAAAATTGCTTAAAATGTTAGATTTTGAGTGAGATTTAACCATTATTTCCTATCAGAAAACTTGGGCCGGATGTGACATAGTCTTAACTGCATGTAGCATTTTAACGATCAGTTATATGTTTATTAAAAAAAAATGCTTTAACTTACTTTAAAAGTGGACATTTTGTCATAGGGTTTATTTTAAACATATTTTGCCATGTTTTGTGTCTAGAACTTTTAAGCGAAAATTTCCTGCACAGGATATAAAAGTTGTTTAGTTATTACAGTGGATTCCGCTTATTTGCAAAGCCTGTTTGTCAGAGAAAATTATAAATGTACTATAAAAAATAGCTAATATTGCACTCTAAGTACCCATTAAAAATCTTTCAAGTCACATTTCATTGAGTATCAGGAACTTTCACAGGGAAGGAATGGGACTACAAATGACATATTTAAGGGGGTACCATACACCTAAGGGAAATAACTCTGTAAAAATCATCTAAACGTTTTAATTATGTATCATTTTATATTTAAATTAATGCTTCTCAGTGATCAAAATTTATCTTGAAATTATTACAGAGAAATGTGTGGTTCAAATTTCTTGAAATTTTCATGTTTTCCTTCTTTCATCAAAGTAAAAGGTCTAAACAAAATTTTAAGAAACTTAAATGAGTGAAATTTATTTTTGTGATGGTGTTGGGTACCCCCTTATAAATTTTACTTATAAGTATCATCTGTAACTGTCTATATTTTCCAAAGTGTTAATCCCCCTCGCATTATAGAAGACAACCAATAAATTAATTTTGACATTTATAATAATCATATACAATAACTGTATTTGCTGAAATAAGCGCCCAGACCCAAACTAAGTGCCCCAGCCACCATTTTCTTTCTTAAAATGGTTAAGCACCCAAAGCTTTTTCTAATGTACAACTGTTAAAAAATATTTTCCTAAATTCTAACATCTCTGGCAGCAATAAAATGATATCAATGTCCCCCCTCCTTTTTACTTTTTCACTCCAGGGGTTTATAAGGGCAAATGCTATACTAGTCTGACAGATAAGATTTTGATTAGCATCCAATAACAGAGGTGCTTCGCAAGCACATAATACGACCGCAGCACGTTGAAATGTGAAAGGTGGCCAAAAGATCTTTTGGGTAAGTGTGGACACAGTATTTTGCTTGACACAATAATGTGTTGGACACAGTAAACTTCTAGACACAGTAAAGTGCTGAACACACCATAATATGACAATGTAAGTGATCAATTTGACAAGCAATATTTTGACTAGCAATATTCTCAAAACTAGTGTTATATTTGGTTGCATTTTTCATAAGGAATGATTTGGAAAAAAAAACCATTAAAATCAGATGAAATAGAAAAAATTTCCATATTATACAAAATTAATTTTTTTCCCTACTTTGACCCCTTTTTTCTTGAAAACAGTAAGAGATAGAGAAAACCTATTGACATACTACTGAAAGCTCTCAATAAGACGAATCCAATGAAAAAAATCCCATCAAAATCTGACGGAAAAAAAATAATTTTCCCATTCCCCACAAAATGACTCAAAAAACGTTAAAAGCTCTTACTGAGAGGAATCCAATAAAAAAAATCCCATCAAAATCTGACAAAAAATAAAATTTTACCATACCACAGAAAATGACATTTTTGGGCCCTTTGAATGCCTTTTTTTGAAAAAAACTGTAAAAGATACAAAAAAATGCTTGGAGTAACTTTTCTGCATTTTTCACAAGGAATCAAATGGAAAAACCCCATCAAAATCGGCTGACAAATAAAAAAGTTACAAAAATTTGGGCGTGGCCATTTTTCACCCCCTTGTGACTCAAAAACTGTAAGAGATAGAGCATGGTGAGGGGAGACCATTTGATAGATTTTTTGACAAGGAACACAATGAAAAAAAAAACATCAAAATTGGATGTAAATTAGAAAAATTACTGAATAAAAATATTAAAAAACCCCTTTTGGCCCCTCATAAAAAACAGAGGGAGCTGGAACCCCCAAAATTAATCCCACACCATATCTCATACTAGGAATCAATGTGTCAAAATATCAAAATAATCGGTTCATCCCATCAAAAGTTGCAAAAACCTTTGTGTCCACAGACAGAAGACGCCGCCGCCAACGATAACGCCATAACATAATATGACCGCAAATTTTTCGCAGTCGTATAAAAAAACTTTAACCTGAATGAATGAAAAAAAGTCCAATTATCCATCAAATTGTGGGAAAATATATATATTTTTTCTAATTTTCAATCTGGAGGATAAAGATAAAGCAAAAAGAACATCCTTAGCAAGTTTTATTATTATCTATGAAAATCTCTTAAAATTATTAAACTTTGAAAAAATCTTAACCTCAGAGTTAACCAAAACTTGAAAAAAAAAGTCCAATAATGGGTCAAAATATGTAAAACTGAAAAATAAAAATTTCTATATTTTATTCTGAGCGATATGTTTTCAACATAGAGAAG
>JAULBM010295178.1:0-15325 GCA_032357055.1 Geukensia granosissima | reverse complement strand
GTGGATGGGTCACAAAAGGGCAGCGGTTTTTGACTGCCACTGGAAAAAGGGAGTGTTGGGTAGTGACATCAAATTAAGCCTTTTTTAGTGACATAAACCTTCTCTTTTTCGAAAACTACAAAAGGGGTTTTTTACGTGCAAGGAGCGTGGCTCTCTCGAAATATGGTCCACGGCCAGGCTTTCCGTTTATAACAAGTTAGCCCCCAACGAGAGGGCCTCCCCTATCCGCCAACTGGGGTTCTCTGTGGGTCGAGCCCTGGAGACCGCTCCGGTGCCCAGCCGATAGATTGTAAAAATGCTGTTTAATAACAGTCTTTTTATAAATCAAGTACTCATGTCATCGTCTCGACAATACAGCAGGGGACATTTGAGAATTAAAACAAGATTTAACATCTAATGTAAAAATACCAGTTTTTACAATGTTTTTTGTTGGAAAAGATATGAGTGTGAAAAACAAAACTACGAAGATATTTAACTTAACATTTGTAACCGATATGTTTTTGATTTAGTTATGATGTTTTTGTGCGATCAATATCAAAATTAGCAATTTCGTATCAAATTTTGTTTCAAATTGAGTAATTTCTTAGTTCTTTAACATTTAAAACAATAACTAGGTGCCATAAGACCGTTATATAGATCCAGTTTTACTACAAAAAATTTGGTTTGATCCTTATAAACATTTTTCAAACGACAATAGAATAATATATTAGCCCTTTTCCAGTTTTAGCAAAATGTTTTGGCCAAAAATGAGGCCTTACGACCCCTGTCCCTTTTCACCGTTAATGTCACCGGCTTACAGCCTTTCTATTTATTAATTGTTTGTTAACTTTTTCCATCCTGATGTGGTTGGTATATTGCCTGCTGAAAGTTAGCAACAATAAATATATCAACCAAAATAAATGTTTGCGACCAACCAAGTTCAAAATCTGTTAATATAGGCACTTCAATTGAGAATACGTTCATTGCGGAGGTCTTAATATTAACAAACAATCAACGCCTCTGTTTATTAACCATATTTGTAAGATAAGATCTTTGTTTTTTTATTCAATCAAATCAACTATAATTTCTATCAAAATGAAGATTTATCCAAATAAAAGGTATAAGAATCACCGATTATTCATCATTTACCTTTAAAGACATTAGGAAAATTAATAAATAAATACAATGAGTGAAAAACATTAAAAAAATCAGAAAGTTACAAGTTACATTCATCATCAACAGTGAAAAATGCCCCACAAGGACTGTGTATATTGTTGTCATTTGCGTTGTCTATTAGTAATGTATCTCAATAATATTTTTTATAAATCTGTTTGTAGAAAAATTGACTTTCGTCCATTTGTCAAAAACGTATGTAAGTTGTGGATCGTGTCTTTCTTGAATATATTTCATTAAAAAAATTATATCGAATACATCTCAACAAATGGACCGTCTGGTCCATCAGAATCTCCATGAACTGTACCGCTTGGTATGGACTGGACGGGTTGTACCAGGAAATACAATCCGCCTGGAAACATTTGGAAATCGGACAGTCTATATCGAAGAGTTAATCTGGGCACCTGAGCGGTCTACAGGGCTCGATCCACAGCGTTCCTAGAGGGAGGCCCTCTAGTTGGGGGGTTGCCAGGTTACAATACGGAAAGCCAGGTCGTGGACCATTAAGGGTGACGTATTTGGAGATAGCCACGCTCCTTGTACGTAAAAGACCCATTTTGTAGTTTTCGAAAAAGAGAAGGCTAATGCCGCTACAAAAGGCTGAATTTTCCGTCACTACCCATCACTCCCTTTTTCTAGTGGCAGTCGAAAACAGTAGACCTATTTTCCCTATCCCACCCTCTTTTCGATATTGATAATTGTTGAACTTGTTCTCGTCTTGAATATGCATGAAATATTTACCACTGGACGTTAAGCAACCAGCAATCAATCAATCAACCAAGAGTTTATCACATTGACTGTCTGATCCAAGCAGAACCTCCGGGCTTTGTTGCCTGGTACAGACTGAAGGGTCATATCGCAAAAATAGTCCACTTTCAACATTTAGTGTGATCGAACAGTCCATATCACAGAACTGTATCGTCCTCATACGAATAAACTGGCTCATGTATTACCTCTGAACTGTATCGTCTGGTATGAACTAGTCTGGTTTAATTTCACCTGATCGTCCGTGATATTTTATTGTAACAAATCCTTGTTTCTTCTGTCTGTGATATTGCTTTTTACAGTTTAATCTTGACTTTTAAGACTATTTTTATTTGTAAATAAACCAATTCAACAATTTTAGTACTGAATATCTTACTTTTGATTTAATTTTAGTAAATATTGTGTATGTTCCGGCCGCGATATGGCTGAAATACTGCCGACGTGGCGTTAAACACAAATCAATCAATTAATTTCACCTGAAATCATCTCTTTATAAATATGCATCTTTAAATATATGAAATCAAAATTAACTGTAACTGTTTACAGTTAATTTTAAACTAAAAGTAATCCAGTTATTGATGATGATTATATATTTAAATTGGCTCAGTTTTCAAGCGATAATTTATATTATCTACCAAATCATGCAAATAAAAATGATGATGAGTAATACATCATCTGTGTAAATAATTTATTGATATATAAATGGTTAATGCATATGTAACTAATATTCTACAGTCTTTTCCACAGTTCAGAAAATCATATTCTACAATCTTTCCACAGTTCAGAAAATATATTAAATTAAACGGTGTAATTTATACCCTATGCGTTTTGTCCGTCGTCATTACAAAGATTGATGGATTTATGTTGCTTAACGTGGCAAATATTTCATGCATTTTCAGGACGGAAACAAATTAACAAACAATAACAATATGTAGGCTGTGGGTAAAGGACCGGTAAGTAAAATCTTGCAGTGTGTATTTGGGAAAATATAATTTACTTGGAGAATTTTGCTATGATTTGTTCAGGAAATTTGAATACAAATATATTTTTTTCACTTTTTATGATATAATCCTTATTTGCAGATAAAAAGCTATTAGGGAAAAAAGCAAAAAATTAACAATACAGATTACATAAAAATGTACATTTTTTAGGAAACAACACTGCTTTAACATTTTTAACAGACCTATACATCTACCCTCAGTCCTAATGACTGCTTTATTAGGAAAACAACTACTTTAATACCCGAAGGTGGTGATGGATTTAGGATTTTTTTTCAAATTTATTAAATTGTTGGAAATTTTAAAATCAATATCTAGTTTCCAGTTCAGTTCGCAGATTGTTATTTAGATGACAACGAAGAAAAAGTTCTATCCGAATTCTTTTTATAATTTATCTTGGCAACTTTAGCTAAATATCAGATTTCTTGGTATCTTTTTTATATATTCTAACTTCAATTTGAAGGCAATGGTTACTTTTCAATTTTTTACGTGTTTTAAAGTTACTCGAGTTAGGATGAGATGAACATTATTCCACTTAAATTCTTATAAAACAAAATTTTATTATTTTCATTTAGTTCCCGAATTTTATTGAATAAAATGATTTCAAATTGATTATCTATTTTTTTTTTAAAACTTTCCCGCATATTATTTAATATATTTTATTCTTCCATGTATCAAATTCCTTAATATCAATGCCAATTTATGAGAATAAATGTTTTGCATAAGTCCTTATATTAGTATCCAATGGCTTACATGTACTTTAGTAAAGAATTAGTAGCAGTGTATCAGTCAATATGTAGACTAGAAAAGTATTTAACAATTTGCATAGCAATATATTTTTATAGGACTTTTTCCCAATTTTGCTCTTGCATTAAACTATGTAGAATTTCGTAGCCAACCAAGTATATTTTTGCAGAAATAGAGATGTGGACAGAGGTATACTTTTTCAAGTGTTGTCTTGTCAAAGGAGTAGGTACTTTAAGCCCACTATTTGGCCCAAATTTTAGATTTTGTGACCCAATAAAAAGTTGTTGTGAAAATGCTGTTTAATAATCGTCGTAATTTATTACTTTTTCTTTTATACTTTTCGTCAATTTGACAAAATGAACTTGATAGATCTTTAATTTTGCAAAGTTTGGTTGTGATGTTTTTGTGCGATCTATATTAAAATTAACAAAATAGTATCAAATAAATTGATTTCTAAATATTTTCACATTGAAAGCCTTTTCTATACGTCATGTGACCTTTGTAGAACTTATTAAACTAAAAATTCTGTTTGATTTTCTTTTTATAGACATTTTTAATACAAAAAATATAAGATAATAGATAACGGCCAATTTTCATTTTTTTCGCCAAATTCTTGGGCCAAAAATGGACCTTAACGACCCTCGTTCTTTATTAATATGAAAATCGTTTTTACAACTTTTTTCGCTCTAAAGTATTTTTAATAAATATACACATATACACATATTTAAAGTTCAACAAAGGAATCCTACGAAATAACAAAGAGAAATATGCCAGATCGTTTAATTTTACTTTTCGCTATATCGATGATGTTTTGTCATTGAATAATCCTACGCTCATCTGGACCAAATATATCCCGGCGAACTAGAAATTAAGGAGACAAAATCTGCATCATACCTAGATTTATTCCTCGATATTGACCAAGAGGGGAAACTAAGATTTACGACAAACAAAATGTCATACATCCAATCAAGGTTGAAGTCCTCCCTCCTTAAACTTTATGCTAGCCATCAATTGGTTGATTCATATGGTATTAGTGTATCTCAACTAGTAATGGAACTTTTACCGGTAATACAAAAAACATGTTAACCTCTTCTCTGATTGACGTTATCCGGTGTTGCGCGCAAGACAGGTGATGCTTACCCTTCATGAGCACCTGATCACACTCCTGTTTTGTAAAGGATTTCGTAGATTCCAAGTCTTTATTCCTTTTGCTTTCGTTTTAGCTTTTAGTTTGTTTCAAATTTGTTTTGGCTTTTTGAACTATGCACTTGTTGTCTATCACATGGGTATTCAACACTGGACTCTGAATTGTACCAATATGTACCTAGTAATAGCGTCAAATAGATTACAAAACACACAACATGGAATTCTGAAAGTGACGATGTATTTGATTTGATGCTGTATATATGTTTCCTAATCCTTTTTTTTACTAGATCTTCACTACTCGGTGCCAAATTACGATTAATTTAATTATATCACCGATAAATTCCGATACATTTTCAATTTTGTCATATTTTAACATAGGAATTCGAAGATACCAAATGGGCAGACAGAAATCGTAAGTCGGAAGACAGACAAGACCATCGAAAGACAAACATAGAACACACAACACTACACTGAAAACTAAAGCTGGAGTAACACGTACCCTACAAGAACCAGGGTGAGTTCAGGTGCTCCGGAAGGGTTAGCAACTCCTGCTCCACTAGTGACAAGCGTCGCGTTGCTCATTGTAGTAAAATCACGGTGATATTTCATTTGTTTAGGGAAGTTCAATTATGAGCTGATTGGGTATGTTTTTGTGTAACCCTTAAACACTACAAAGATTATCAACAATCGGTTTAGTTTAAACATATTTCATTGTCAAAAAGAACAATGGGATTGGACATAAGTTATAACAACTTACTTTGGTCCTCTCCTTACAATCATAATATAAACGTATAAGATGACAACAGATGTTACAAGTACAATTATAATAACAGCAAATATAGGAAACAACAACAAGTTAAACTAAGTAAGGAAAACGAAGTTATTTACAAGTTTGCAAGGGTATATGGGGAAAACCAGGGGACGAATGTATGTAGATGATGTGTAATATAACACTGCAAGTGGTAGCTGTATCACGAAAATCTTTTTGTTTGTTTGATATAATGATGAAGGCTTTTAAAAATAAATGCATTCTGATCATCAGTCAGTAATTCAATTTTCAACACTTGGTTTAATTACATGAATTAATGGTTGGATATTTCTCAGTAAGACATGACTTTAGCTTTCCTCATTTCAAAGGGCAAATAGAGTAATTGTTTTGTTTTAACTGAGACTTTGAAACATAAAAGTAAATATTGCGAGTTAATTGTTAGCACAAAATACAAATTTGTTAAAAGATGCATTTGCCAACTACTTACACACGGGTGAGTCTTTAAAATGAAAAAAAATGCCTGAAACCCGTAAAATGTAAAATACATATGAAAAATACATGTAAAAAAGAAAAAATGAGGTCCAAATTTTCTTCAATTAAATCAGTGACCAGGACAAACGAAAGAGAGTTACTGACAAAGACAATTACAATGAGAGGTCATCAAAGTTATTCGCGCCACACCTGACCATGGAATTCTTAACTTCTTCATATTTTGGCCTATTGATTGATTTAAGGTAGCTGAACGTCCAGCTTCAAATATTTCATGCATGCATATTCAGGACATGAGCATATAAAAGGAGTGATGATGTATGAATCCTGCTTTGTACTAGACCGTCACCCTGAGTTGGAGTTTTCACAGGCTAGCTCTCGAAAGCAACATTCTGGAGCAGCATGACCTGCCGCTTTACCCAGACCCATTACGCTGACTTTGCTCTTATTCCTAAATGCTGCATGCTTAGCGGAGAAGCAGCAAATACCAATTGTAATGTCTTTGGTTGGGCTCGGCCACGATCTTCCGCACTCACGGTGAGCACGCTAACCATAAGACCATCGAGGAGGTTAATATTTTGGAGTAAGCAAGTTAGTACCTCGTGGCAAAGACACCGAACGGCATATTTACTAATTTGAAAGCAGTCTATGTGAGCAAACCAAAAAAATTTAACAAAGTTCAACTGCAATTTAAAAATGCATATAATTTATATTTTATGATTTCATAGGGAACATATATGAAATACCAGTGCAACTGTTCGAAAGTTGAGCCATCTTTTTTGTTTTTTATCTTTTATATGTAACCTCACATGTTGCAACTTTAAGACAATTTATTAATTTTTCGATGTTTCTGCAGTTAACCAATGTGTTTATGAACAGATCTGTTATGTTTTTATTTTTCCATTACACTAAACCAAATCGGAATTTTCGACGAATATGTTTCTGAATATTTTGTCTTCAAACTAATATAGCCCATAGAAAGCACCCAGCAAACTCAGGTGACAATTTTAACAATAGTGAACCGACAAACTTGAAGAGATAAAAATCGGATGACCAAAATATGCATAATAGTCTTTTAAAATGGTCAATTCTGAAGCAACTTACCTCAAATGAAAATAATTTTAAAAAATGCTCTGAAACCTCTTATTCAGTTCTAGACATTGGTTGAATCACTGGATTTTGACCAAAATTTTCAACTTTGCATTAATGGTATATTATTTCAAACATCACACGCGTTAAAACTTTTACTTACTGGTTAGGTACATTAGGGGGCTCTGGTTTAATTTTGGCTTTAGTTTCACAATAATTAACTTTGGACCAATGCTTCTTTGAATTTACGAAAAATAATAGCTAATCTCGGTCTGTGTACAAGTAAGGTTTCGTATTTTATTAATAAATATTGATTGATTGGTTGTTTGTTGCTTAACGTCCAGCGGTAAATATATGATGAATATTCAAGACGAGAACAAGTTCTACAATTATCTAAATTACCGAAAGTGGGGTGGGAGTGACACAACAAGGAAACGGCTTTTGGCTGACGCTGGAAATTAGGAGTGATGGAGAGGGACGTTAAAATAATCCCTTTGTAGCGGCATTAGCCTTACCTTTTTAAAGTTTATAAAGACTTTTTTTCACACACGTTACCCACTATTTTCCGTAATATAATCTGGTAGCCCCAACGAGAGGGCTTCCCCTATCCGTCACCTGTGAATCACGCTTGGTCAGCTCTGTGGGTCGAGCCCTGGGGAATAAATATTGAGAACAAACGGATAGGTACATTAGGATAATTATTCAAAAGCAAGATGAAGGCTGAAACTGGTTCACAACGCACCCTAATAAAGAGTTCATTTCATTGAGAAATTGCGAAAATGCACGAACTCCTGAGCAAAAACAAGGTCGCGGCTCCAACAAAGACAACAATTTATTCTAGTAATAATACTGAGGTCAAAAGTAAATGTTTATAGGTTATTTATATATTTTGTCACAAGACAAGTAAACAAAAAACGACATAACAAAAGAAAAGTTGAGTGTCGTGTAACATATGTATTATATCTTATAGACTGTTTTGATATACCACTAAATACGATCACCTGTTGGACTGGAAATAAAACTTTAATTTCGTACATAATCATTTAAAACTATTTACACGACATTAATACCCTCGCAAAGTATTTCAAAGGAAATCTACCGATACTTAGTTGAAAGGTGATTTAAATTTTTTTTTTAAATACACCATTTATTTTATGGTTTGATGGTTGTCCTCTGGTAAATGTTCAATCACAGGCCGGGTAAAAACCAATGACACCAATGGTATATGCTGCTTCTTCTCTTAGCACTTAGGCTCATTTATACTTCAAAAGCGATCGTCGCGTGATTGACGAGAGACGCCGCGCGAAAATCGCTTGTTGTTTCTTATCTCAGCGAAAATCGTGCGATGTTCTCGAGGTTGTCGCGCGACGAAGTACAAAAAACCCTTAGCATTTATATAGAAGTAACGGCAATGACTGGTTTGGTAGGAGGCGGAATGCAGTGTCCAGTTTTACGTTGGCATTCTTATATCTTCACATTGTTTCCTCACAAGCTAGCAGTTAAAATATCACTCTGGTGAGCTCTGCTATGCCCATGGCATTTAGCATCAAGTTCATTGATCTGCTAGTGTCCAATTGTACATTGTATACATGTAATCATAGGCCAAACAATTATACATATGACAACAGGTAATACTTAAACATAAAAAACGACGACTTGGGATATGCACATAAAGTATGTGGCGGGATTAAACATGTTTCATAGTACTCAAAACTTTCCCTAACCTTGGGAAGTGGTGTGGCAAAACGACATAAAAACAAAATTAAAAACCAATTACAAAAGATCTAACTTTAATGTCGACAAATAGTGCGAAGACAAATACAAAAAAAAAACAAAAAAACAAAAAAAAACAAAAAACCAAGAGTCAATAAGATAAGCCGACCCCGAGAAAGTTCTAGCTTGTTCAAAATCCAATCGCAGATGAAATTATGCCTGGTTATCTTAAGCAACATCCAGCTGGATTAATTGTAAAAAAATATCATTAATAGCAAAAGAAAACAAGGTAATGTGCACGTGCCAAAAACAAGACTCATCGGCAGCATGTAGGGCAAAAATGCAACAAAATATTGACAAAATATGTTTTTATGTAAATTATTGACAGTGATTGAGCAGAAAGTAAATGTTGATATCAAAGAGGACAATATTCAAAGATTATAAAGATAATCTGCTCCCAAAGGGGGTCAGGACATAGAAATAGGCCGTTCGGTTTCTCCGCCTGCAGGTATAATGCTTGCTGAAGTGGTGTCCGTTAGTTCGAGCGGGATGTATAAATACTCGAACTTCCCTTCGCAAAGGTTGTGCCGGGGAAAGTAAGACACTAGATATCTCCGCCCTGGAAGCACTTTTCCTCTAAAGGGGCGTCCCTGGTTGTAGGAGATGTATAAATTCACAATCCGTCCAGAGTGAGACGTTAAAGACGTCCCGTTGTTAGGAAATGCCACGTCCCAAGCACGTCAAAGACCCTTTGTAACAGCTCATTTTGAGTGGTTAGTAGGCGGCAAGTTACAAGGCCTAATTTTCAGTCTAAAAGTCCCTCTTTACCGGTCAATTGCTGACAGTCTATATATTTGTTTGTTAATTTGTTTCCGTCCTAAATATGCATGAAATATATGCCGCTGGACGTTAAGCAACAATAAATCAATCAATCAATAAAAATAACCTTTATGTATAACTAAATTAATGTAACAGACAAGTCCTAGATGGATGTGTTTTAAATTTACAAGCATTATTCACCAGACTGCCATAATAATTTGAGTTTGATATTCCGTCTTTTATCAATTTTCTGCAGGTGCAAATAATTTTTCAAATTTATATCGTTATATTTGTTTTAACTAATTTACGATAAAAAAATAGGGGCTGTGAAATATTCTCTCTTGTCGTATAATTTAGGTTTGACTTAACCTTGTGAAACATAACATAAAAATCAAGGGAAAGACAACTGTTGCTGTCGTGGTTAGCTTACTTAATTTAACGTTAACATTCCAGCTGACCCGGCGTATGGCGCACATACGTTTTTTTAAAGCACGTGTCAAATATAGCGATTTTCTAGACAACGCGGAGTCGTTGACATAGAACCTACCTAGACAGGGTTATATGTTGACACAGAACCTACCTAGACAGGGTTATAGGTTGCTCCCTTGTTGAAATCATCATTTCAGATATTTTACGGTCGATCGACATTACAATCTTGTCGGTCGATATTGAATATCCGTTTCACAGATGAAGACGGATATTTCCCTAAGAAATTGCGGAGTTGGCCAAACTTTCTCCGCCTGGAGGTTATAATCCCACACAACCTTTCCCTTTACCCTCAAATGACTAATACAGCGTTGGGTAATGGACTATATATGTGGCGTTGTGTTTCAAGAGGCAAGAACGGACTACCCTTCCAGACCATCCGGGTTTTTTGTGGGTCCGAATTGTTTACAGTTTTTTATGTACTTTTGATCTTGTTCATGTTCTCGAGATTGTCCTATCCGTCGACTTCCTGTCAGCGCAGCTCACTTCGGAAATCGCCTTTTTACAATTTTTAAGATTTTAAGATGGGATTTGAATGGGATACTTTTTACTGAAAATGTATAGGTATGTTGTCATTTTAAGTGCAAAATATTTTCTTCTTCACTAAGAGATTTTTTTTACTATTGGTGAAAAAGTGGTTTGGATGGGGAAATTTCTAGTGCATTAAAAATCAAATTTCCTAAATTATGATTGTTTAACCATATATATGGTGTTAAACTGTTAATTATATTTATCTGATCATAAAACAACCAAAAATTTGAACTTGTGATCTGAAAGGTGCTATTAATAGCTAATTCAAGAAAACCCGCCAAAGTGAGTTATCTCCCTTCTCCATGCAAAATCCCATAGACAATGCAACTTACACAGATTTGAAGAAACCATTGAATAAATTTGCAGAACTGTTGATAATTTATCAACAGCTAAGTGAGACTGATAGTTTTTTTAAGAAGTGTCAATCCAAAACAGATTGAAATATGATAAAGTTAGAAAAAGCCAATTTCTGAAGTAAACTGCACAGACAGTAGCATGGCTAGCAAACATAAAAGTTAATGTTAATTAAAACCTACCTTAAGTGTTTCCACATTGTTGCAACACCAAGCAGTTAAAAACGCCTCGCATGTAATCTATAAATAAGCATCTACATAATGGCTTTAAGGAATTAGCAATGTCAGAGAATTCTCTCAACCATTTATTGTTGCTCCAACTAATTTAATTTATATGCCGTGGTAGACCTTCTGGGGACCTAGCTCACAGGCACTTGTTGGTGGAATATTTTTTACTAAATACTATTTATAACAAAAGGTCCTCAATTCATTGTGTAGACATTTCTCAATGGCTTGTGAATTCTGTGATTTTTTCAGTTTTGAGACCCACACAAACTTAAAATATATTAATTTATCTACGAAATGGTGTATTACACACCTGCTGGTACCTTGAATTACCAAAATACCTCTAATTTACTGAAATACCCCAATAAATTACATGTACCAAAATACCTTCAAAATTTAAAAAATACCTTGTAAATATTATTAAAAACCATTTGTAAAGGAAAACTATTATTTTTGTCCTTAATATGACCTGTTTTGTATATAAAAAAATTTATTACTGATTGATAAGTCAGAAATATGAATGACTTGAACTAGACTTAAACTGCAACTAACTGCACCAAACTTTGGATGGAATGATTTATTGTTAGGTCTCTTTCAGAATTTTGTCTGATGACCTCACTTGCCAACCAAGATGGATGCTCCAGCCAAATTTAGTTTTACATAGGACTCTATGGGAGTTTTACTAAAAAAATTTGTTATCTTGTACTGCTTCCTCAGTTTAAACATTTTTTAGGTGGAATGGTTCTTGGGTTGGTCCCCTTGTTAATAATGTCGGATTACCCCACCCGCCAACCAAGATGGCCACCACAGCCAAATTAAGTTTTACATAGGACCCTATGGGAAATTTAGAAAAAAATTTAAAAAGTCTGGGAACTACTTGCTGAATTAGAACCAAACTTTGGTGGAATGATTCCTAGTTAAGTCTCTTTCAGAATTTTGTCTGATGACTTCACCGGCCAACCAAGATGGCCACCCCAGCTGAACTTAGTTTTACATAGGCCCATATGGAAATTTATGAAAAAAATCCTCTTGTCTGGATCTACTTCCTCCATTGGCACTTTACATTGTTGAAATGGTCCCCAGGAGAACTTCTTTCAGAATTTTGTCCATTGATCACATTTGCCAACCAAGACAGCTGCCTTGGCCCAACTTAATGTGACATAGGACTCTATGGGAAATTCATAAAAAAGATATTTCCCCATCTAAACTTAACTCTGTTGGAACCAATCTTTGGTGAAGATGTCCCTAGATGGGTTCCTTTCAGGATATTGTATTTGGCGTCCACCAACCAAGATGGCTGCCTCAGCCAAACTTACTTGTGCTATTCAAACCATTGTTAATTCAAATGGTTTTAATGTAAATTTTATTTTGGCAACCGTATGACAGGTGAGCGATGACAGGCTCCTGGGAGCCTTTAGTTTAATTTTTTTATTTTTAACAGATAGATGTTAGTTTACTCAGAACAGAAAACTCATAGAGGAGCTGTATTTTTAACTCCATCAAATACATTTCTAGATTTTAATAATAAATGTATTGACTTTATGGTTTAGTTTAGATGTCCCTTAGACCTTAAAGTTCAGGAGTTTACCATTAACTGATACAGGAGTTAGAGTTTTACATCTATCATTATGTTGGCTTTATGACTTGGATCCTAAACTTTTAAAATGTTTTTTCCACTTATAAATTATTAAAGATATTACATGACATTAGGGTTGTAAGTGTATATACTCTTGTGGAATTTAGAATTCTTAAGTGAAATATTCAAGTTCTGCCAAAGTGCTAAAGTCCCAATTTCAGACAGAAATAGCATGATGCTTTGTCCAATTAGAAAATGTAGAACATATATAAACTTCAGCATAGTTATTATTCATTGCCAATTGATAGTTCTATGAAAAGAATAGCCTTATTCAGAAAACAAGGAAATGAGTCAGACCCAACCACTTTACAGTATCTAAAGATGTATAGAAATAACAATGAATAATACATGTACATATAAAGCCATGGTAACCATAATGCAAACTTCTAAAATTTCTAATATAAAGTTTTAATAAGATTTTCTGAAATCCCCTTAAATATAAAAAAAATGTACTTGACTGACAAGAGTCTGTCTGATTTGTCTCCTGTAATGTTGTGCTTCCCAATTATGGCGTATATTTGGTGGTTTTAACAATGTCGTATCATTTTTAGAAAGGATAATAACTTGCGGTCATTTTCACAAAATGTCTTAAGTGTAATTTCAATCATAAAATTATGATGTGTCTTTTGAAGTTTTTACTTTAGACATAAGAATTTTTGTGAAATCCTCTATTGATTTTTTATGGCAACAAAGCTGTGACCTTTTTGAATAATTACATTTAACATGTGAAAAATGGAAAATTCTAATTTCTCTCTTAATGAAAACAGTGTTTGAAAAAGGGGGTTTCATGCATTTCTATGGGTCTATATCACCCAATTTGGGCATGAAATTTTGAACTCATTGTCAGTTATTGCTTTTTATTTCTTTTTCTAATATTGGGGGGGGGGGGGCTGGGTGGCTGGGTAGTATAGGTAGTTGCTTTAAACTTACCTGTACAGATCACTGTAGCCTATCACCTATATGGCGTGAGTTCTCACCTGACTTTGTACCACACGTAAACAGGTTGAGTTTAACTCGCATTGCTCATGATAAGGTTTGTCAGTTGCCTGCCAAAGGTTGGTGGTTCTCTCCAGGTATTCCGGCTTCCTCCACCAGTAAAATTGACCGCCACGATATGACTGAAATATTGTTGACAGTGGCATAAAACCCCAATCAAACAAACAAACAAACTTTTCTAATATTTATATTAACAAATAAAATATCAAACCCTTTGCCACATAATTCGTCCAATGCCTTTGTTTATTTAGGCATAATATTGCTGTAATAGGGGGATTTCTCTCATGTCTGCAATAAGGTTATTTTCTATGGCATCATTTTTTTGTTAATATTCACAACTTGTAGGCATTGAAAAAATAATTGAAACATATTTTTATGCACATACATCTTTTTTCCAACATTCATGGACAAAAAGTTTCTGCAACAATATGAAATGGCTTCCTTTGTTGAAATTGAAATGAAATAGAGTAGCTGAAACTGGGTAGCATGCCAAAATTGGGTAACACAACTTTAAGTTAGGGTTGGCAAGAAATTGGCAGGAATTGATAGCTAGATAAGACTTGGCTTCAACCTGAAAATAGTACATTTGATTTCCTGTAACATTGTCTCAAAAAAAATTTTTTTTTCAAATTTTATTACATATATATTATAAGTGTGAGGGACTACTTAACTTAGACTTGTTTAAGATGATCAATACATTATTATTTCATTTTTTGGTGTTTTTTTCAAAATCTTATTTTGTTGGCATTGACAATCATATTTTCTACATTTTAGATACTGTAAAGTTGTGGGGGTTATTTTTGCTTATTTTGTTTTTTGAACTTTTATGTGAAAATTACCTCCACACAAACATATATATTGTTTATTTATTACTACATGTATACATAGTATAGAAGGTTTAATACTGCAAAATTTTTACCCACAGGAAATATTTGAATCCACATTTTATGAAAATAACACCCCTGAAGGTTTAACTATTGAGAGACTGAAATATATGATTATCAACTGCTTAAAATATAGATTATGTTTCTCTAATTCTTGGACGGAAATTATTGCCTGAAAAACACCTTCAGGACCATCTCTGAATATAATGTTGTCCATTTAGTCTGCTAAATTTAGTGTGATATTAGTAACATTTTAAACAAAGGCCTAGCATAGTGAAAACTGCAAAAGAATAATAGAACCTGTAAGAAGCTAACCACCTGTCTTGAGTTCTAGCTAAAGGATTCCACAACAGGTGCTGCATGGAGGACAGGAGCTGCTTACCCTTCTGCAGCACCTGAACCTACTCCTGTTTTGTAAAGGAGTTTGTGGGTTCCAAGCCTTTATTCTTTCTGTTTTTATACGACCGCAAAAATTTGCGGTCGTATTATGGTATGATGCTGTCGTCGTCGTCGTCGGCGTCGTCGTC
>JAULBM010295167.1:0-15325 GCA_032357055.1 Geukensia granosissima | reverse complement strand
CCCCTTTAGCAGGGGTTCTACCTGCAGGCGGAGAAACCGAACGGCCTACTTCTATACCCCGGCCGCCCTCGGGGGTGTGTTAACGATAATAAATTCTCTGCAATATCATTAATGTATATAATAAATAAAAGATGACCAAGAACAGACCCCTGTGACACTCCGGCCATCACTGTCTGAAACTCTTTGTTTCTGTCGCTTAAATAATTCTGAAACCAATGATGTAAACCTCCATCAATCCCATATGATTTTAATTTTTGCCGCAATCCTGAATGCCAAATTTTATCAAAAGCCTTTGAAAAGTCACAGAAAACAAAACAACTAATTTCTTTATTCTCCAAAGAATTGAAAATGCTGTTATAAATTTCTAGAAGTTGGTGGAAGTTGCTGAAGAAATAACACAAGATATAGTAGAAAGCATAAAAACTTGCGTCAAGTAATTCGGAGGATAAAATACATATTTTGGCTGCGATGGATAATCCTAATTTTTTGCATGGGTTCAAAGGTCATATAAATCTATTCAAAGAAAAAAAAGGAAAAAGTACATTTTATGTGTAATTTCATGTAACATTCAATTGTTTTTTTTTTCTCTTAAAACTTACGAGGTCGATTAGAATCTTTTAAAGAAAACTTAAGTTTTTAATACTGAGGTTATTGCTTTTATTCCTATTTTGTATTTGTATGCCTAATTACAGCTTACGCTATTCGAAAAAAGTCTTTTTACACCTAAAAGGACATGTCAACATTTATAAACAAAATACGAAGTATGGACATTAATTGTTGAACCTTTTATCAAATTTCATCAGGATTTGAATTCAAGCTATTGATTTCTGTAACATGTTTAAACTCAAATTTACTTTTTAACACATGTCTTCGATTTTCCCTCTTAGGTCAACAAATAAAGTCATTAATGTTATTTTTTATACATTTGAAATGGTCATAAATCTCCATTAAATTTCAAAAAGTTTTGAATCTTAGCTTTCCAATTTTCTTAGATACAGTTTATTTGCAACTTCGTATATGCACAGTTTCATATTTCCTTTAGTAAGTAAATCAAACCATGAGCTCACTTTCAGTAACTGCGAGCATTCATTAAAAAAGGTTTTTTCATTTTGCATGTATTTTTTATTTAGTTTATTTATTTTAGTTACCGTATTTTTTAGTCGGATTAAGTGACCCTATGTTTGATTTAAGCATTTGTCGGTTACTGATTTTCGGTGATTTTTTCTTTGACCACTCGTTGGTACCCACTAAACTAGTTAACCCCACAACATGTCTTATGTGCCTGTCCCAAGTCTGGAATTTTAATCATAGCTTTGTCTTTTTGTTAAACGTTTTCATTTATATGGACTTTACATGGACCAAATGATACATGTTTGATATAATAAGGTAAGAGCATTATTATTTAACGTATACACGATTCTTAATTTGGTGCGGTTCAGAGCTTTTCACATGACCTGGTATTCCCCCCTTGTTGAGTGCCTTGTGGAGATTTTTAGATTTGTAAATATCTCTGCTTTTCTCGTAGCTGGAGTATTTACTCCATATCTTTTCATTTTCATTAATAACAACACAACCAAATGAAAGTATTTTCCAAAATACCAAAAATGTTTTATCTTTGCACCTTTAAAATTGATCGTGATAAATTAATATATCAATGAAATGACTGTATATAAACGTCAACCTTGGTCGACTTACTGCTACACACTTTTTCAAAGTTGTTCTGGATAATATTCTAGTACTTAAACCATTTAAAAAATTTTTTAAATTTTATAAAGGCCCAACAAGAACCTAAAGTAAAAATAAGAATTCGTTCGGACGAAATTGAAATTGAAAAAAAGGTGCATTTATTTGATTCATCAATGAGGTCTAATGATTAAGTATGAACACAATCAAAAGTTTGCCTCCTTTTTAGTGAAAAATAAAACTGCCTACATAGACATGATTTTGCCCGAATATTAACCTTAAGTAACCCAAGCAGAGGTGTCAAGTTTTGAAAAGTACTTTGAGGGAGATCTCCCTCAAAGAAATATTCCAATGAGGGAGATTTACCGTAGAGTCATTTTCGCATCATTCTTTTTGTTTACGGTAAACAAATTTAAAAAAAAAACAAAGGAAACTTCTTTTTATTGTATTTTTCTAATTATACACAAGTTCTATTTTAACCAATGTATTTATAAAGTATTTGTTTATGGTTTTTTATATGTCAATTTCGTAGTTTAGGGGGGACCCACAGGCATGATTTTTGTTTATCTGCTTTTGCAGTATTAAAAGAAATATATTTTTCATTAACACTTGAAATCAAATTGAACTTCATTACTGTCCAAGTTACATTTCCCGTACTGATAGCCTCGTTTAGCTGGACTGGAATTTGATACGAAATTTATTAGTAGTAGGAAATAAACATCCACTCCTTCCAGTATTAAGCTTTTTGCATGTTGAGCGCTAGATGCATGAAGTTGTTCTGGCATAAATCTAGTACCACGGACACAATTCCATTTCGGGACTTAATTAAGTCAACAGCAAGAATTGTCAATCCAGGACTTAAAAATCTAGCAGTTGTCGTTTGCATTCCTCCAGATTCTCTCTCGAGTCTTCTGTTCAATGAAAATGATGAAATAACAAAACTGACATTTATTCTATGCAAAATTCGGTTCGACTTCCAAAATACGATATAGGAAAAACCACGAGTTCTTTAAAAACCCGCGATTCCGAAATGCGCGGATTTCTAACTCCCGGCGGGCGACGGACACGGTTGCCGGAGATTCCGCGATTTTCGTAAAATTTGCGGGAGGCTTTTGCCGAGATCGGGAGACTTGACACCTCTGAACCCAAGAGTTGCTGTACATGTACATCATGAGGATTTCATCTGACCTCGCTAGTTGGTAGCATAAAAAAACCTTCTTCTATGTAAAATGATCAAAATCTACGAAAAGAAAATTGATTTGAGCATGTATCAAATAAAATTAACTATGAGCGAGCGCAAGACCCTAGAAGTTAAAGTGTGATGAAATGATGTTCGTGAATTTACAAGTTTCTAAAATGTCTTTGGTGGCCATGCGCCCGCTCATATTAAAATTTAAAAAAATTCTACGTTTCTTGTTTACATTTCTGAACGCAATTTTACGTGACTTAATGCCAAATTAAATGATTTTAACTTTATAAAAATTACAAGCTCTACACGGCCTCCAACTTTAGTGTCTAGCCATAAATCATAATAATGAAACAAAATGGACATGTTCAGTAACAGACCAAACACATGAATAACTATAACAATAAGGAGGACACAAGAGCTGTCCATATCCACAAGTTATTTGGAGAGGTGGGTGTAATATACAGTGGTGATAAACTTGTTTGGTCGGCATGTCCCAGTTTAGTCCATTTGGCAAACATTAATAATTTTAAGTGTTAAAAAATATCCTTGCAAACAAAGACCCGTCACTCTTAATCACATCACAATCGTTACTCTCATCAACTTGCTCGACCGCCTCTGTTGTGTAATGGATAGCATGCTCGCCTCGAGTGCGGAAGGTATTGGGTTCAATCCCCGGCTGGGTAAAACCAAAGCATTAAAATTGGTATTTGCTACTTCTCCGCTAGCACGCAACATGTAGGGGTTAGAGCAAAGACTGGTAGGCCAAGAGTCAGAATAAAGTGTCTGGGTAAAGTGGCATGTCTTCCTGCGGACTGCTGCTGTCGTGAGCTAGCACGTTAAAAATCCGGCTCAGCGTGTCGGTCTACTACAAATCAGGGTTCATTTACCATCACTCATCATAAATATGCTCTCGTCCTGCCGAATATGCATGAAATATTTGCCACTGGACGTTAAGCAACATTCAATCAATCATCAACTTACTCCGGTTCTTGTAGATCTCGAGCATCTGATAGGTGTTTTGTAGAGTGTTCACTAGTAGAGAAAGTCCTTTTCAATGTTCTTGCATACCTTTAAAACCACACAGCACACATTATATGAGCACAAATTCCAACTAATTGTGCTCCAGTGCGACATTTACAATATCAGCATCGTACTTCTAGGAGTCTTCATACTGGAACCATAATATTTTAACGAAACATGGTACTTTGAATATTAGCACTAACTATGCCGTTTTCATGTTAATGTACCAAAAACTCGAATTCTCCTTTTTCATTTAAATTTTCCACGGAATAGCTCTTGGCTAGCCAGGAAATGGTAGTCCAGTGAATCATTTATTATTATTCGTTTACCATATGTTAATAGATTTGGTCGATTTTCTATCTTGTGGCCTTTTACAGCTTCCGCTATGGTATGGACTCCGGTTCGTTATTGAAGGCTGAAATGGGACCTGTAGAAGTTTAAATTCGACAGTCATTTCTACTTGTTACTTCAGCAAGTTACTCTGTTTTGATGGTAGAGAATCTTACAGCAAACCAGTTCATCTTATTTTGATTTCTTGTATTTAGCGTGTAAGGTACTTATTGCAAATGACACACATAAAACGGGTATAATCTCCTTTGTATGGTATTTGGGAATTTTTTCATGTTTGAAAGGTATTTTCCATGATTTGATACGTCAATTGGCTGACTCTTCAACCGAGTTTGAAGAAAAGATGTGTTATATTATACTCGATCCATCTTACCTTATCATCAAATATTGACAGCAGTGTAAATATCTTAAATCTGAAATCTTACATGCTAAGACATCTTCATCAGTGCAGCATTCTATTTTAAAATACTGATCGGTCATTGATAAACAGGCATTTGAAAAAAAAACTTTTGAACAACTAAGCCCTGAGCATTTTACAATTTACAATGTTGGAAAGATGTAAACTGTATTCTTCCAACATAAATTAAATGATCATTTAATGATCATGCAGTAAGTGATTAGCCACATTATATCAGTTTTGTTAAAATCAGACAACCTTCTAAGGGCTTATAAACATATATGCCTGATCAGTACAATTATCATCTGATATATGTACGGGACAGCATCTTGAACCAATAAAAATATTTTGATGCATGAATGTATTTAACCTGGCGGATTGCGATCGACACTAAGATTAGATCATATCAACGCCTTTTATTCCAAAACAAATGTATGACTACCTCATACGGACGATAACGGCAGATGTATGTAACGAAAAGACCTTAATTTTTGTTCAGTTGAATTGATGTTTGATGTACTAAATGGCTTTAGCGCTTGTTCTTCCAATTACATGAATTATATTATACCCGGATACGACATCAGTACAACCGAAATTTAGGAAAAATGTTTTAAAAAGGTACCTCCAGAGGGCTTTGTTTTCATCAACTCTGAGGAATCTTCTATCATTTGTTTGGTTACTTTTGCGACAGTGTATACACAACATGCACACGAAGTACCGCCCTTGTCAGGAAAAAAAACATGAACATGTTAATGATTGAAGAATCGCCAGGTAACTGGATAGTATCGATAATCCGGGATTCTCTTGTATGAACAAAGCATTTAATTCAATTTAATCAAAGCAAGCATCGGAGATTATTGAAAAGACCATGAAGTAACGTTAGCGATATCCGTCTTTTTTTAAACACGTGCGGTTGAAAATATTAATTACGCATGCGCGTGTGCAGGTCAAAATCGAGAATGACAATAAATTGCGTATCCACCACTTTTTATCGCTTTTCCTTCACAAAATGAAAAACTGTAACGAATTTGAAGATCTTCTTGATTTAAGCCTTTAACCTGATGTTTTCCGGTATCGTCCCAGATATTTGCACCCATTCTAAACATTCGCGTCGAGATTTTTTGCAGAAATGCACACTGCAAAACGATGTTTTTGAATAAATTCCTTCATTTCAATACAGTATATTTAAGGAATGGTGACTATCTGATGGGGCAAATGTTTCCCTTTATTGTATTAGAGCAAAATACAGATACGAGTTCGATTCTTGGCGATCTTTTCTGTCTGTATCTGGTAGTGTAGAATCCAAGAATTGGCTTTTATTCACACGGAGGAACTATAGTACACCAAACGAATTTTGCCACAACAAAAGTCAAACTGTATCAAAAGACTAACAGTGAAATATATCATATTATACATCACTGGAATTCTAGTTTTTTGCCGCAGTTGAAGCTGTAGCTAAAAATTCATTTTAACTTGAAATAAAAAATTTCCCCATACGACGTAAAGTTAATTTTTTCGACTTTGTAAATTTGCTTCATTTTGATGGTGCAATTAACCAATGGTCCTTAGTCAAACGACATGATAAAATTTTTATTTATTTATTTTTTTTTTTTTTGGTTTTATGACAGATAAAGGATGAAGTTTTAGGAATAAAGTCTGGTTTTAACACTTAACCGGGATATTGATCTTTGAAAACATGCCACTTTGACATACTTCATAGCTGAACTTTCGATATATTTTAACTTAAGTCGTGACAAATTTCATTTTCTGTACATTAAGATTCCTTCAGTTTGCATTTAAAACAGAGCAGTATTTATTGCCTATATATGGCAACAATTAAAGTATCTATATTTGACCAATGTCTGTCTTGTCTGACATGTTAGGACTCTGGTTGCAATGCACATTTTAACTGAAAAGGTTAAATATTGTGTGGCATTTATTTCAGACTGAAACTTGTGTCTCAGAGATTTAAGCTATCAGTTTAAGGCAAAGATACATACACATTTTGTAAAAAGAGCAATTGCAAACATATCTTTTTACATGCAACAGATGGACCAATATTAGTGTGTTCTCTGCAAATCGACGCCGTGGCAGCGTAAGGAATTCCTAAATAATACTTTGCGCCCGCTTACCACAGCGCTATCAAAAATATCTGGGGAGAATACTGCATGTAAACAAATAATAAAGTATGTAGGTTAACTTTATCATTCTTGTCTGCAAAAAAATTACGTTAAATTTAATTTATGGGTTAGTCATTAAATGCCCACATCGAAATCCAACTTAAACAGCTTAAAAAAAGGAGAATTAATGATCATATGTCTGCTTTTATTTCTTTGGAATTACCTCTAATGTTGAGAATAATAACCTCCTTTTATTGTACTGGATACATGCATAAGTTGAATAAGTGTCCTTACAAACAGTGTTTGATTGCTGGGTCTACTAAACTAACCGCTCTAAAAGCTTTTAATTTCAATTTTAACTCCCATCAAGACGGGACCGTCAGAAATTCTGTGACACAAACTATGCAAGTAGTGGCATTAATCAGATGCGAATACTAAAGAACTCGAAAACCTTATGGAAATTTCAAACTCGAGATCTCTTTTTACCTGTAATTGCATCAAAACATTTGTCTTTATTGACAGTAAGGGCGGGTTAAGAACAAAACTTAAGGACAAGAGAGATGGCTTTGATTTTCCGATTGTAACCTTTCCGTTCATGTCTAGCAACATTCCAGCCACATAGGACGTAATGTTAATTTTTTCGAGTTACGAAAGTTACTTAACCAAGGCTTTCTCAGGGAAATATTAGTCATCACTCCGGAAGTTTTTCTGTCGCCATCGAGGTTTGGTTGACCGGTTCGAAATATTTATTTCACAAATGACAATGGATATCTCCCCACTGTCGTGAATACAAATCCGTTCCTACACCGGTTGTGACGAACATCGATTGTGAATATACACCTGCTTTGCCTACTGAGTAACACGACGGGTGAAGCAGTAGTTGCTGACCCTTACGGAGCACCTGAACTCACCCTGGTTTTTGTAGGGTTCGTGTTACTCCAAATTTAGTTCACGGTGTAGTGATGTGTGTTCTATATTTGTCTTTCGTATCATTTTGTTGGCCATGGTCTTGTCTATCTTCCTACTTAACGATTTCAGTCTGCCCCTTTGGTATCTTCGAATTCTTTACAATACCACACACACACACTTTTCAAATGAAGAGTAAAGATTCTAATTCATAATAATGCTTTCTAAAATAGAATGGGGATACTTCGTTGTCGGTAGAACAAAAATACTTTGTTCAACATAATCACCGTAGGTATCGTTGTCTTGCGAAATCATGATTTCTTACGGGAATGTAAGCCATGTAGACGGCCACAAAAGGATTAAAGCCTGAAAAGTCTATTCATAAAAGCCGTTTAATTTACATAACCTTTTTTCTCAATGACCAGAATATATAAAATGCAACTGCATCGTTATGTCTACTTTTTTTCTTATTAAAACGCATGATTATAAAAAGATTTCCTTCCGAATTAAAATGTTAGGAATATGCATAAAAGTTACCTCTTGTATCTTGGAACGCTTCACAAATATGTTTATTATCATAAATTGTGTTTTGAATCGAAACAAATGTATGATTTTATGTTTTACAAAACGGAAAATCCAGGACACTAGAATAAAAAGCCAGGACAATATCAAAGTGTCCCGAAAGAAATCCAGGACATTATAAAATTCTTTTTATAAGCTATTTTTGAGCTCAGTAATGTGTTTACAGCAATATATGACTGATTAACAGTTCGTGAAATTGAGTTTAAGTCTTTAGACAGCTCCAATATATCAGATTTCGGAAAACGGAAATGATTGACCCGTAATAAATCCAGGATTCCCGTAAGAAATCCGGACCAATTCCCGTAAGAAGTCTTGCTCTCGCAGGACAACGATACCTACGGTGTTAAAAATTTCCTTTTCTTATTTAATAAAAATAAAACAGGGCTTTAAAGAAAAGTGCTAAGGCATAAAATTACATACATTTATTAAGAAAATCAACATAAATAGACAGAAATTCCGGGAAAATTCGAATATTTCTCAATTAGATTAAAGTCATGATTTTCTTTTCCACCACACCTGCAATCTTCAAATTACTTTTGAATATAGTTAATTTTTTTTTTATTGAATATTAAAACAGTAATTTTGTTTTTTTTTTTATACGACCGCAAAAATTTTGTGGTCTTTTTATGTTATGGGCATGTCGTCGTCCGTAGACAGTTAAGTTTTCGTTCAATAACTTTTGTTCTATTAATTGGATCCAGTTGTTTAACAGAATGATACCCAATATAAAATATAGGTTGTGATTGATTTTGGGTGATCCCCGCCCGTTTTTATGGAAGGTCCAAAAGGGCATTTTTTAATTTTCAAATGTAAGTTTTTAAAATTTTGTGTCAAATTTTGATGGTTTTTTTCTTTGTATTCCCCATGAAAGCCAATATAACAAGCAACAAGGTCATGACCTATCTCTTACTGTTATTGAGATATAGGGGGTCCACCTATAGCCACATCCTTATTTTTAAAACTTTTATTTCACATTCGATTCTGATGGCTACCTTCAAATGATTTCATATGAAAAATGCAACAAAAGTTACTTCGAGCTTTTCTGTAGTATTTACCCATTTTGTAAAAAAGGGGTCAAAAGGTTAAAAAATACTATTTTGCTTGAGTTGAAAAGTAGTATTTTTCTTCCGATTGTGATGGTTTTTTGCATTTGATTCCTCTTGATGAGAGCAATGATTGGTAAAAATTGAGAAATAATTATTTTTTTATCAGATTTTGATGGGTTTTTTTTGTATTTGATTCCTCTCAATGAGAGATTTCAGTATTTTGTCAAAAGATTATTTGTATCTCTTACCGTTTTCGAGCTAAAAGCGGTTAAAGTAAGGAAATTCAATTTCGTGTTACGGTGTAATATGGAAAAAATTTATTTTCATCAGATTTTGATGGGGTTTTTTCCATATCATTCCACTTAAAAATGCAACAAAATGTAACGAAGTTTTTATGAAGATAAAAACAGTTTCACAGCATATGTAATCAGCTTTTTGGTTAAGGGACCGCGCCTCGGTAAAGTTATAGATAGCGTGTTTTCTTCGATCGAGTGGGGAGGTCGTAGGTTCGATGCCCGGTCGTGTCAAGCCCGTCATTAAAACTGGTAATTGCTGATTCTGCTTAGCACATCACATTAAGGAATAAGAACAAAAACCGAGGGGGAATAATGGGGGAGTGAAATCAGCATATGCTATTTTACCCACGAAAAAAACTGGCATGGGGTTAACTGGCTATAGAACGACGTCATATCAGAGTGACGTGTTCAAGGTGGCAAAGGCATTCTGTGGGTCCACGGATTACTGTAGTGTCGGCCTACCCAAAACCCAACTGAATTCCAGAAACTCAATTTTAAAAATAATAAAATTGTCTTGTAGACTGGTCGTTTAGGAGGAAAAACGACAAGATTTAGTCTAGAATTTAATATATTTACTTAACAAAAGCACTATTACTATATTAAAAATAATAATAAATAAGTAATCAAATATTTGTGATAAAAATTCCGTTCAGCACTAATGAAAAATCGAAATAATGTTCAGGAAGATATTACACCTCTGTTTCTTTCCCGATTGGAGATAAACGTCGTTCGCATTTCGATTGCAGCTTCTTTTCTCGTTGTTGTTTTTGTTCCTTTAAGGTCTGTCGGAGTTTCACTGCAACATTGTGGTCGCCATAACGAAAGGTCTCTTCCATTATAACGTTGCTGTTAGCACACGACAAACACTGACCGACAAATTCGTAACATGCCTTCTTTAGATCTGGTATATCAAATTCAGTTGCACAACACAGAATGCCGACGACAGTTGAAGCGTCCAAAATGACCGATCCACAATGTAGAAAACTGACGAATGTACGAAACACACCGACGTCGTAGCTATCGATTATGATTGGTGTTCTTTTAGCACTTCCTGTCTGGTTCCCTTTGGATTTCTTTGTCTTTTTCTTGCTGTTCATGTCCTCTTTAGACTGTTTTACAAACATGTTGAATAAAACTTTGCTTCTTGTTCCAAGAATTGACTTCAATCCATGTACCGGAACTCTTTGTGGTCCAACATGAAATGTGACGTCACATAAATCTGGCATTGACAGGATAAAGCGTATGTTGTCGATCAGACTCTTCATGCTTGTGACTTGCATTGAATCATCTGCTGACTGGACATCTTCAAGATCGTCTAAATCGTCGCTACTGTTGCCGTCGTCGGAAAATGTATCATTTGCACTTTCGTCTGATGAAAAGTCGGAATCGTCTGATAAATCAGCATCTCCTGTATTCCAATGTGTTTTAACCTTGGTGTTGACTTGTTCGTTTTTCAGGTAATCTGGCGAGTCGTAACCAGATGAATTTTCATCGTCGCTGACTTCAAAATTCAACAAAGCTACTTTGTCTTCTTGTCTGCTAATCTTTGGTGTACTGGTAAATAAGGCCATCGTACCAATTATACTTCAAGAATTTAGTATTCAGAGAGTCAAATGTTTTTTGCTGTTAACTGAAAATTCAGTATTTTATATACTTGTTTATGTCATTTGAGTTCAGATATGTCAAGTGCCACAAGTTTCAAAACAGAAAAACCATCTCGGAAACGTCACATGACACAATGAGTAGAACTCTGGTTGAAAGCTTGGGTGGTGATCAATAATTAGCTTGGACTAATCAAAATGGTGGTCTAAATGTTCAAAAATAATTAGCTGTCAGACGATTAAATACTTATTTATTTTATATTTATATCTGTATTAAAATAAATAATATGAATAAATTCACATTATTATTTTTAAAGGATAAATTATTTACAAGTACAAGATCATTTAAAAACCTAAAGTTTATTTATGAGACATAATTGAATTTTATTTAACATATCACTCCGAAAATATAATTTAAATAAAACATTAAAACAATTACTGTACACTCATATCAGTGTTGTTCATCTTTAATTTTATTTAAGGAAAAATGTTTTTAGTCAGTTAATCTCGAGTCAGACGAAAACAAAAGGAACAACTTGGAATCCACAAAACAGGAGTGGGATCCTGTGCTCCGCAAGTGTAAGCGTAGATTTATTCCGGATGTAAAGTTTCCGGATTACTTGTTTATTTCTATCTGGTGGATAAAATACACTAGTGCATCTTATTCCGTCGACATGAATTCCCTAGTGTAGATAAGTACTAGAAATTATTCTCTAGGAATGTTTGTGGTGGAAAGAAGTCACTGTTGCACAAGGATTTTTTGTAAAGGATTTAAGCATTACCGCATTTTTATCTGTATAGTATAGACACTCGTGCTAGCCCCCCCCTTTGAATTCTTAGCACTCGAAAATGAAAAAGTAGTTTTCTTGTGCATCATGATTTCGAGAGTTCCCACGTATTCGAACAAATTGTAAACAATAAGTAGTAAACATGGTTCCTTGAATATGCTTTAAAATGGGTATCGAAACTCAAACTTAACTTAAGCCCAACTGAGAGATTAAGATTCGTCAGTTTTTAAAAATCTTTTTATTCAAAAGCAATCGCACGTCGGAACCACGAAAAACATAAAGACGGTGTAAGTAACTTAAAATATGTTTTTCACTACAATGTAATTTACAGGTTTGCCAATTAGCATGAATACGAGATCATGCAACAGCCACATACCAAATAACTTCTACCGGTAACATTGGGATCCATCCTATAAAGGAAGTTGTTAAAAGCTCTCCAAGCACAAAATGTGAAATTGTTCATTGAAAACGTCAATCGACCTAATCTATTGAAAAAAAAAAACCACAGATAAGGAATAACAACTAAAATGTAAACCGTAAGGCATCCACCGCTCTGCATGTTCGTAGCCTAAGTTCTTCCATTTATTCATTTTTTTTTTGCTACCTAATATGATGCGGTAGATCTCTTTAACATGTACAACATTTCTTTACTTTTTATTTAACCTATTAAATTTTGATAATGTCGTTACAGTCTGTAGAACAACCTAAATTTTTGTATTATAAAAAATTCGTCGATATTGTCTCGGTCACACCTTTCGGTAGTGCGTTAACAGAATCTCTTGACGATTTCGAGATGGAAATTGTTTAAAAAGGCCAAAAAGGATTTTCACTATATTAAAAAATATATATTTCCGATTTGTATCACCTTTTTCATCAGAGATTGATTTAGAGAGGTTCCAATGCTACTGATAAGAAGTTACTCCTTTTATCATGTAGCATGTAAAAATTCGCCACTCTTTGCAACATTGGTAAACTTGAACACTACTGAATCGATGCCACTGCTATAGCGGACCAGAGGTCGCCGAGGGTATTCGCCGGCCATATGTTAGGATTGTATGGCATGAAAGAAGTAGAGGCATTAAGGGCTTTCTTTGGCTCAAAAAATTGCATAAAACTTATTGATTTCAAAGGGTTATTAATGGAATTCGGGGAGTAGAAACAACCATATTACAAAAAAAAAAAAACACAATTTCTTTTTACCCAATACTTACACACTTTATATAATAGATGTTCTCCAGAAATGCCTATTTTGAAGAAATGTCTCATTTTACTCATTTTTACTCGTTTCTGAAGCGTTTTTGTAGTGGTAAAATATGTGCACACACAAGTAATAAAAATTGAAATTTTGTGAAATGATGGAATTGGGTATCAAATATATTGTTGTTTCTTGAGTGTGTTCGATGATTTTTGGTAGGAAATATGGTTTAATGTCACTGGATTTCCGCTTTTTGTTTGAAAGACTCAGAAAGTGACGTCTGAAGACATCATAGTGCATGCCCTCTACCTTATTTATTTCCGATTATACTTACTTTACATATTTCAAAAGATAAATATACTTTCATATTTTGTGGTCCAAAATGGGCTCTAATTCCTTAAACAAATAGTATTGAGGATTGTGAAGATGCCCGATACATTTTTTGTAGGACCATCTTATAGCCATTCAACCCAAATTTGGTTCCAATTATCTCTAAGGATTCCGTCAAGAAGATGTATTTTAAGTTCTGCTGTGGTGGCAATCTTTGTTGGTTTGTTGACATGGAGGAAAAATTCTAGAGAACCACCTAAGGTCCATTTTACAAATGGTTCCAAGGTTCCAATCAGCCCAGTGGTTTCAGAGAAGAATACTAAAATTTCAGTTGTGGACGGACGGAATGTGATTACAAAGCTCACATAAAGCGTTTTCCATATCCTGCAAAAAGTGCATTTTCAGCCACTTGACCCCTTTTTATCTTTAAACGGTAAAAGGTAGGGGGAAATCTGTTGATATACTCTCGAAACCTTTTAATAAGACGAATATAATAATAAAAAAAAACAATGTCAAAAGAAATAAGCCCATCAAAATCATTTTAATAATAACGGCGTGGCGATGTTTCAACACTTTACATCTCAATCATCATATTAAAGAGAAAGGCCATGACGCAAAAAGGTCTTTCAATTGGCTTTTTCATGGGAAAATAAAGAACGAAACCCAATCTAAATCGGACAAGAAATGAAAAACTTAAAATGTGAAAGAAAATAACCTTATAGTTTCTCCCCTAAAAGCAGGTTGGACTAGATCAGCTAAAATCATTACCACCAAAAAGGAATGTCATAAAATATTTTAAAAATCGAATTAATGAATAAAAGTTATTTAGTCTACCGACGACATGCAGGTCCACCGCCAACGACAACGGCCGACAATAGCAACCTACCATACATAATCCGACCGTGATATTTGCAATGGTAGCATTAAGTTGTAGTCATTGATCATCAGAAAGAATGACAAGGTCATAATGTTAAAGGTGGAAATACAGCAATACAACAAATAACACAGCTGATTAAAAGTCATTTTAATATTATATCAACATACAATTAAGACAATTTCAGCTTGCAAATGCAGAATATCAGCTTTTGGTAGACATCAAGTTTATCACAACATTTTAAGTGACAAATATCATAAATCAAAAATCAAACTTCTACATTTGTAAACTCATGTCTTACATATTAATTACAACAGAACAGGGAATGTATGTTAATTTACAATATTCATGTACTGATTATCATATACATAAACTGTCATGAGACTCGGTAATTTTGTCATTGTGAACAACATTACTTTGTTCTTTTATAATGGAAGTATTAAGGGTAGCGTTTTCAGAAAATGTTTGATTCAAGAACCAAGACTGTCTAGACTATGGGTGCGCATCAAAGGCTACTTTTGTCGGAAAATGAAGCGCCACTTGATGGTCAACTACACCAGAACATATTTCTTAGCATTTTATACTTTAATTTTCATAAATCGAATTAATGTTTCATTATACGTCCATAACATTCTTTACGAAGGTTCAACTAGTTTTTCTTTAAATATGTTTATATCCGGAAGCCGCCGATATCAAATCCGATCCCATATCAAGATTTAACATACTTGACCAATAGATTAGAAACTTTGAACAAATTTTATTTATTTTTTGGTATGTTTTGGTATTTCATGTCAGACGTGTACATGTAAGACATAATAGTATCCGACTTAAATTGTATCCGGTGGAGGGCATTTAATATTAATTTTTTTCCATGGGAGATTATTTATCTATCATTTTGTATCCTGTCCAATAGAATATCTTCCAGTGTTGAATCTTAATTCATATATTAG
>JAULBM010295157.1:0-15326 GCA_032357055.1 Geukensia granosissima | reverse complement strand
TGGGGGTAGACTCAGGTGCTCCGGAAGAGTAAGCAGTCTCTGCTTCCTGCAGGACACCCGCCATGTAGCTCATGTCATATCAGGTTAGAATGAATAATTAATGAGGCGATAGAGAATCTCGACAGAAATGTATTTTTTTCTTGGAAACCTGTGACTTTCTGGCGAATTTCTGTGTTGGTCAACTAATCTCCCTATCTGTGAGTCTGTCTATGAATATACAAGTTTACCAATGTAAATAAATATTGTGAATTTTGTTTTGCTATATGTACATTTCAAGGGATAGCCTCTCATAAGTAGCATCAGAACCATGAAATAGGAGTCCAAGGTCCAAACATAGTAAAAGAGGTACTCAAGTCCAAACCAATCGAAATAGGAAGCCAAGTTCGTAGTTAGGGACAACTATTAAGTAAATTACTTTTCGAATCCTTTCGTTATCTTCTGTGCTTAGAATTAAAATAAATGCTGCAAATTCAGTAAAACATCGTTGTATAAATTTCTTGTCAGACAGGACTGACAAATGGGCTGGTGAATACCGAGAAAAATGAAGATATTTCTCTAAAGAATACGAAAAGACACTTAAAGCATTCTCGGGTGTCTTTTCCGATGACATGGATGATAAAAGTTCAAATGTTTTTTACACGACATGTAATCAAAGATTGTCATTCCGAAGATTTAAACTGTTAATAAACCCAGTGTAGAATACCAATGTGATTACAGTGAAAAAATACAAGATAGGTTGCAATGCCACTATATAGAGAACTGTGTGAGGGTATCAAATCTGTATCAATAAAAAGTCTTTATATTCTGGCAAAAACGCCAAAGCATAGTGAAATCGTAATTTAGAGGTCATCAATGGTATGCGAGAAAAGGAGTAGGTACGTTAAGCCCATATTTGGCCCAAATTTTAGATTTTGAGACACAATAATAAGTTGTTGTGAAAATGCTGTTTAACAATCTTCTTTTAATTATTCATTACTTTTTCTTTTTTTTTTTTTCGTCATTTCGACGAAATGAAAGTGTATATTTGACTATTTTGACAAGAATATAACATTTTCTGTAAAAATACTCAATTTTCGGAGGTGTTTTGTTCATAATAAATGTGATCGCACAAAAGCATTACGAAGATATTTTAACCACACATTTGTACTTGATAGATCTTTTATTGTGCAAAGTTTAGTTGTGATTTTTTTGTGCGATCTATATTAAAATCGACAAAATAGTATCGAACATTGCATCAAAATAACTAATTTCCTAGTATTTTCACATTTAAAGCATTTTGTATGTGTCATATGACCATTGTAGAACTAATTAAACTTAAAATTATGTTATATTTTCTTTTTATAGACATTATTCAATACAAAAATATGAAATAATATTTTTTAGCCAATTTTCATTTTTAGCCAAATTCTTGGGCCAAAAATGGGCCTTAACGACCCTAGTCTTTTGCCACTTAAGACAGGTGCTGCTTATGCAAGGTTCTATCTCATTGAATTATTCAGAATAAAGAAATGAAAATGTGGTTGTTAAAACCAGACTATTGCTTAATAAAGGTGACTGCATCAGCAGGTTCGAGTGTTTATTTAGACAACATTTTTAGCTTCTTTTGTTGTAATATTTGAAAGACAGAATAAACCCTAACAAACTCATGTTAATACTGGTTAATCATTGTTGTATAAATATTGTGAATTTCACTATACTGTTCACGTGTGGAACTTCTTTCCAAATGCATAAAAACAAAAATATTTTTGACCAAAAGATAGTTTTGCCTATTCCGTATTTTGATAAAACGTCGTAAACAAAAGTGAGAGGTATTTTTAACTGAGAAATCAACTGCTTTAATCACGTTTAAAAAGACACCGTTAATTTCCTTGAAAAGTATAAAACGTTTATAAATAGTCACAAGGATTGTGATGCATAGAGTTCTATAAAACTGATACATCCACACACGGCATAATGTTTTTCGAGGGTTAAGCTCAGTGGTATTTGTTATTGTTATTTACAGTACTTTTAATAAAATTGTTCAGCAGTCATAACCTATATGCTGTCATTGTGAAAACATGCACTAGAAACGTAAATATTAAGATCTACAAAGTCATATGCGTTTTAGCCAAGCTTTAGATTGCATTCATTGTCCATACACATGCACTTACTTAAAATCTTCTTCGGCAAACTGTTGAGTCAATTTAAACCAAACTTGTGTGGAATGGCACTGATATAACCCTTAATCAATAATTTTTCAACACTTTTTCCGGCAAAAAATAATGCTGGTAGAACGCAATGGAAAATCACTGTAAGAAAAGTAATAATGGCTTCTAGTATACACGTGTTGTCTTCCACTTCCTTCAATCACAGGTCCAGTAGTAGATTAGCGCTGTTTATGTTCATTGCAGCAACAGCAGTCAATTTGTCCTACAGTCTTTTGAAGTATGGACAAGCATTTTAAAAATATCATATTTAATGTACAGCTGGCTGCAGTTGCAACATAAAACAACAGCAGCCACAAAAAAAAGGTCATGAAGTGCAATTTAAGTGCATTTGTAACAAAATTTAGGACTGTTAGAAGTGGACATATCACCACTTTCATGTGCACTTGAAAAACGTTCACGGTCACAGAAGTAACCCTATGACAACTCGTAGCATGGCTTTACAATTTAAACAAACGCAGCAAAAATTCAGTAAAACATTGTTTGAAAAATTTCATGCCAGTCAAGTCTGACAACTGGGCTGGTGAATACCCTCGGGTACTCCTGGTCCACCAGCAAAGATATCTACCCAGTGGTTTCAAAATACAAAATTACCAATGTTGAATGAATATGGAAAATTTATGTATGCTATATGTTCATTTCAAGGAGTAACCTCTCATCAGTAGCATTAGAACCAAATCATGGGAAGTCCAAGATCCAAACATATTAAAAGAAGCATTTAAATCAAAACAAATCGTAAAATATTGAGTTTAATGATAGGTATTTACAGAACAGTGCCGTTCTCATTCTTGACAATTCCCGTATGTCTTTTGCAAAGAAAGTTTCTTCTTAACCGGTTTGCATACTTCTTATGACTTTGTTGAAGCTGGCGATGATGATCTTGTCCCATAACTTTTTGTCTGTCGTTGGTTCATCCTTCTAAATTTCACACCTTTCAACTTTAAACTCGGAATAAATTTGGAAAAAGTTCAGAAATGTTTATTGAATGATCCTTTCCTTAAATGTTTTTGCCGAACGGAAATTCTATATGGTTGCCAGTGTCTTATTATGCATTGTAATTGGCTTCAGTTGTCAGAGACAACCAGGCCGATTAACCTACTTTGTTTTGTATGACATTCTTGGAGTACTATACAAAAGCCTATCGAAAATTCATGATGACCGCACCAGTCGGGCCTTTTTCAGCAGTAGGACACCCAAAAAATTCTTAATACTCAAATGATATTTTTTCATGAAATTCAGTTATAAAGTAGAATTAAAAATGATATCGCAATAAATTCTTGGGTGCTTTTCCAAAGTTATAGCCAAAATTTGGACTTAAGCTTCTTGCAAAAAACTAAATATTTCACTATTCTTTGTAAAATAAACCACATCTAAATATTTTATAAACATTTTATACTTAATGAACACGAAATGCATTAGGTATTTTGTTCTTTATTATTCAGTGGTGCAATAAAATTTGCTACAACTGTCAACAGAACCGTGTTTTGTGCCATATATGGTGATTTATGCATTTCTACTATCAAAATACATATGATATTGATATTGGACATTAAAAAACCAAAAATGCATGTTGATTAAGGGTGATTTATGTTATATTTTTTGTTCTTGAATAAAATGAGAGACAAAGTTTTCAAATTAACTTCATTTCTTGAGTGACGACTGCTATAGTGCCGTAAAAGGTATCTGCGGAGAAATGCAAAGACAAATAGTTTTACAATATGATAAAACTGTTGTTTTGGTTTGTTCTCTTTATGATTTCTTGTACGATTTATACAAAAACAAAAACCAAAGTCCATGTCAATAAAAAGAGCTTTATTAAGAACAAAGATAGTAATTGCAAGGGAGGTATATAATACATTAGTATCAGTCGCTCCGTTTTGATAAAAAATGTTTTAACTCTGATAAACATATAATGGAATAAACAGTGATGATTTGTGTTCAATGAACCTTATAAGTAATCTGAGGAAGCACACTTCATTACACATTTCAACTACAAGTCCTAGAACCTGCATTGTTGCCTAATGTCATACTGTTCAAATTTAAGTCAAACTGGATACCAGATACTGCTAATGGCATGAAATATATCAAATACCATAACAATGGTACTTATATATGTAGAATGTTGTGAAATTTAATATGTACAAGCATGTTATTAATGGAGATAATATTAAGTGCACTACATGCGGAATATAAAAAAATGTAAATAAGATAGAGATAACTTGATCGTGTCAAATTGTTTATTTTATTTGTCCGTCCCTGTATATATTACATAGAAAGTAAAATTATGAAATAAATACATCCCCTGGAACGTAAAAGGTTCACAAACACACGCACACGATTCACACGTTACACGCACTCGGTTCACTCGCTACACGCACACGATTTGCACGTTACACGCAAACTACACGATACACGATGCACGTTTCACGTTACAAGCAAAAAGAACGATTTCAGTCGTGTAATTTTAAATCAAAATAGATTACGAATGAAGATTGACGAAACGAAAAAAGTACTGTTTTTTATTGGATTGATTTAAACCAGAAACATAATTATATCGTGCATATATGTCCTGTTATAACTTTATAAAAACACTTTGGGCGATTCAAAACGTTTTTATGCATATACATTTTATATTTTGACAAAACAAGAATGATGATCACGGTGATTAATTTCTTATATTTTTTAACAAAATGGCATACTCTCATAAACTCGTGATCTTCAAAACATTAAAAAGACGTTGTTACGAAACAAAAAAAATAATTTCACACTATGTATTCATGTTTAAGGTCAGAATCAAAATTTATATTTCTTGAATGAAAAATACAATAAATTCTTTGGTCACAAAAGTTTATAACAAAATCTTGAAAATTGAAATAATTGATGTCTTGTCGTGAACAAAAGAATCCGGATTTAGAAAATATTATTCAAGTAAGTAGGTCAGAATAAAATAAAAATAAATTCTTTTGTCACATGAATCTTTACCAAACATTATCCAAAATTTGAATAAATGTGTTATTGTGAACTAAAAATAATCTTGGTTATATATTATACATTCATCTCTTAATGTCAGAATTATGAATTATGAATGTAATATAGCATAAATTCTTTAGTCACATTAATCTTCACCAGATATTTCCCAAGATTTGAAAAATATCTTGTTGGATTTTACATTGTATATTCATCTCTTAAGGTCTGAATTATACATTCTGAATGTAAAATAGCATAAATTGTATAGTTGCATGGATTTTTACCAGAAATTTTCAAAATTTGAAGAAATGTCTTGTTGCGAACGAAAAATAATCTGGATTATACATTTTATATTCATCTCTTAAGGTCAAAACTATAAATTCTGAATGTTAAATAGCATAAATTGTTTAGTCACATGGATCCTTACCAAAAATTTTTCATAATTTGAACAAATGTCTTGTTGCGAACTTAAAATTACCTGGATTATACATTGTTTATAGGTCAGAATTTTAAATTGAGAATATTATATAGCACAAATTCTTTAGTCGCATGGATTTTTTACCAGAAATTTTCAAAAATTTTAACAAATGTCTTGTCGCAAACTAAAGATAATCAGGATTATACATTGTAAATTCATCTCTTAAAGTCAGGATAATAAATTCTGAATGTAAAACAGCATAAATCGTTTAGTCGCATGGATCTTCACCAGAAATTTCTCAAAATTTGAAAAAAAATATCTTGTTTCGAACTAAATATAATCTTGATTATACATTGTAAATTCATATCTTAAGGTCAAAATTATAAATTCTTAATGTAAAATAGCATAAATTCTTTGATCGCATGGATCTTTACCAGAAATTTTCCAAGATTTGAACAAATATCTTCTTGTGAACTAAAAATCATCTGGATTATACATTGTATATTCATCTCTTAAGGTCAGAATTATAAATTCTGAATGTAAAATAGCATAAATTGTATAGTCGTATGGATTTTTACCGGAAATTTTCCAAAACTTGAACAAATATCTTGTTGTAAACTAAAAATAATCTGGGTTATACATTATTTATTCATGTTTTTCCAAAAAATTTTCAAAATTTGAATAAATGTCTTGTCACGGGCTAAAAATAAAACTGGAATATACAGGTTATATTCATCTCTTAAGGTCAGAATTATAAATTGTGAATGTAAAATAACATAAATTGTTTAGTCGCAATTGGATCTTTCCCAGAAATTTTCAACAATTTGAACAAATATCTTGTTGTGAATTAAAAATAATCTGGATTATACATTGTATATTCATCTCTTTAGGTCAGAATTATAAATACAAAATGTAAAATAGGATAAATTGTTTAGCCGCATAAATCCTTACCAGAAATTTACAAAGATTTCAACAAATATCTTGTTGCGAACTTAAAAAAATCTGTATTACACAATGTTAATTCATGTTTAAAGGTCAGAATAATAAATTCTGAGTGTAAAATAGCATTATTTGTTATGTGGCATGGGTCTTTACAAGATAATTTCCAAAATTTTAACAATTGTCTTGTGACAAACTAAAAATTATCAGGATTATACATTGTTAATTCATCTCTTAAGGTCAGAATGATAAATTCTGAATGTTTAAATAGCATAAATTGTTTAGTCGCATGGATCTTTCCAGAAATTTTACAAAAATTTGAACAAACATTCTTGTTGCGAACATAAGATTATCTGGATTACACATTGTATATTTATCTCTTGTGGTCAGAATTATAAATTCTGAGGGTAAAATAGCATAAATTGTTTAGATGCAAGGATCTCTACCAGGAATTTTCCAAAATTTGAACGAATATCTTGTCCCGAACTAAAAATATTCTGGAATATACATTGTATATTCATCTCTTATGGTCAGAATTATAAATCCTGAATGTAAAATATCATAAATTCTTTAGTCGCATGAATCTTTACTAATTTTTTTCCAAAATTTGAACAAATTTGTCTTGTCACGAACCAAAATTATCTTGATTTTACATTGCATATTCATATCTTTTATAAAAAATTAGATGTACGTCTCTCTGCATTAAACATTACATTATTGTGTTATTAGGTCGGGACTATCATCATGGAATGTATCATGGCATATATTTTTTATCATATAAATTTATACCACAACTTATGCCAGATCGTGATTGCAGATATTGTATTCTGAAAATTATCTTGATTGAACAATGTATCTTTATTTTTTAAAATCCTGTCGGGTTCAAACGAAAGAAATTGATCGATAATTTGACTATTTTACTTTAATACGACTAGTAAATGTTTAATGATATAATTTTAACAATAATTTTAAAAATAATTTCGTTTCGTAAAGACACAATACAAGAGATTAAAATTATAACAATTGAAAATCACACGTTACACGATTAAAATTGACCAATGAAAACCATTATACAATACACGTTTTACGATGCACGATTTAAACCACACGATACACGATACACGTTACACGCAAACCACACGCACACGATCGACAAGTTACACGCACACGATTCACAGTTACACGCACACGATTTACACGTTACACGCACACGATTCACAGTTACACGCACACGATTTACACGTTACACGTTATTTGGGGAATCTTTTACGTTCCAGGAGGGGTATAGTGTGATTTTGCACTATGTAAATTAATAATGCAATAAAATAACTGGATTCACATGTTTTAATTTTACCGCCTTTTCCATACATGTAGATACAATTTTTTTCAAGTATATACTGTCGCGGTTGCTTAAACATTGGGCTGTGAAAAATACTCAATACCATATATTTTCATCACAGCAAGGAAAGAGGTTGCTAGAAGTACAATATATTAACACGTAAGAAGATTTGAAAGTAATTTCTATAGCTGTTTTCTAAAATGTACATAATTAAGATCTTTTACACACTTGTATAACATTTTTAACCATGTACTTTAAAGGGCAATTTTTCACATATATAGCTTAAATCAGAATATTACATAATGCCAATGCAATTTATATTCAAAAAGTCTCAAATATTGACAAATGAGAATTAAAAGCATTTTGGGATTAGGTTCATCATAACCTTTGCTACAATGGACACCTAAATCAGGCGAAATTTTATACTGAGCAGAGAAATGATCGTACAAAATTGATTTTACTAATAGCTGCACCTTGATTTACTATTTTAAAATTCATTTTTAGAGAAATTCAATTTAAAATTATATGGTTTTTGCCGTCTATTTTCTTTGCGTTTTTTAAAAGAGGGGAAATAAGCCAAAGTCCAGAATTTTTTCCGTGTACCATTGAGATCGACCACATTTCATCTTGAGGTCGTCTTTTGTGAGTATTTGTTTACAGATAAACTTGCAAAGTAAACGCGGGAATATGTCACGAAAATCTTGTGGTTTACATATATTCGGATATCAACGAAAAAAGGAACATACATATCAGGTACAAACATTTTTATTGACAGTAAAAATGATTATAAATATATCAAACCTAGGTACAGCTTTCATTTAAAATTACAGAAACTGAATTGTTATTGCTGTACTCAGTATTAAAAACGACTAAAAAATTTAGAGGTCATTTTGAACAATACCTTCAGAACCTATGCAGCAAAGTACTTTGAAAGAAATTTCCCATTTTTTATATAGGGGCAATTTTGATAAAAGATATCCCTAGGATTCTTATCTTAATCATTTAAAAAAATTCTGTACCATTTTTATCTCTTAAATAGTGACTTCATGAATACCTTCAACGACAAACAGAAAGGTGGGGCTAGAATTGACTTTACACAAAACATACTGGTATGCGGCAATTCTTAGACCTGCACATTGTCTTGTTTACAAACATTGTAGTATCGCACTCATTTTTCCCACTTTTTTGCCCCACTTAACAATTTTCATCTTTGTCAAATAAAATTTATCTAATTTTTTTTATCAACAAATGTGTAGATTTGAAAAACAATTTCAATGATATTATTATCTGCCAATCCAGTCTCATATCATAACAGGGATACAGAAAGCTGTAGTACAAAGGGGCGAGTTTTAATGATGCAGAATACTATATTTACCGAAGTTTACCCAATAAGCTTCTCCCAGGCATGTAGCCCTATTGTTATGTATTTTATATGGATGTCAAAATAGTATAGATATATGTATACTTGTTGTGTAATAACTGTATTTTCAAAATGCATGCTTACCTTTTCGTTAAAGATAATAATTCCACCCTTTTATCTGCTCAAAATTATCAACCATTATTTGCAGATTTACCTTTAAATTCAATTTAACATCTATGAAGTCAAATGTGACTTATCTCCCATTGTTTAACATAGTTCAGATTGTGCACTGTTAATGATGACTTCAACTACATATAAAAATGAAAAAATATTGGGCAAATATATAAAAAAGTGGAGATGTGGCATGATTGTCCATGAAACAGCCACCCACCAAATGACACTAGAAAAGTCGATACCATAACGGATTGATTGACTGAATGGTGCTTAGCGTCCAGTGGCAAATATTTCATATATATTCAGGACGAAAGCATGTTAATGATGAGTGATTATGAATGAACCCTGCTTTATACTAGACCGACACGCTGAGCTGGATTTTTACGTGCTAGCTCACGAAAGCAACAGTCAGCAGGAAGACACGCCACTTTACCCAGACACATTATTCTGACACTGGACCGACCAGTCATTGCTCTTACTCCTAAATGCTGCGTGCTTAGCGGACAAGCAGCAAATACCAATTTTAATGTCTCTGGTTTGACCCGGCCGGAGATCCAACCCACGACCTTCCGCACTCGATGCGAGCACGCTAACCATTAAACCACCGATGCGGTATACCATAACGGAAGCTGCAAAAGGTGAAACTATACATAAAACACGACAATCGACCTAATCTAATGCAAAAATGGTGAACATATAACAATAAATGATTAATAAAACAACGACAACCAATGGACTAGAGGTTTCTGGCTTGGAACAGGCACATTAGTACGTGGCGGGTTTAAATTCTTTATTTTGGAAATTATAAGGCCATCATGATGACTGGATGTATCGATACCAAATATCTATGTAACAAAAGTCAGTATATTTTATCACTGCCATACTAACAACTTTGTTTTTTGTGAAAATCATATATAAAAATAGGAGAAAATGAGAAGATATAGGATAATTGTTATAGTTACTAAGTAATTCATTCAGCTAAGATATTTACAAAGGAAAATGACATATGATGAGGTCGCAACAAGGCCTTCAACAAGGGTGGAATACAAGTCCCTTCAGTGAAGGCAAATGTTGATTTGGAGTTTATTTATACTTTCTTTTCTTTATAATATTTCTTCCGACTAACGTTTAGTAGAAACCGTCATTTTGACACTGACTGACATCCCCGCACACACGCACCCACGCCAAAAAATGGAAATCACCATAACAGTACATTTCTACATAGGGGTTTGTCGCTTGCTGCTTTTTATCGAAAAAATTGGCAATATAAGAAGAATGGAAACAAATGCTTTAACGAGATACAATCCCAGACATTGTGGAATGCGACCCTAGTATAATAAATAATATTTAAGAAAATGAATTAACTGTAAATGGGTTCCGTTACATGGATTCCGGTTTTAATTGTAAGATAATTATAATTACAACATTACAGTTCATTTCTCTTGGAATACTTTGCGTTTCACTGATAGAATTTTAAATAGTAATATCTATCAAGTTCAGATCATTAATAGATAAATTTTGCTGTGGCTATTCATTAATCGTTCGATGAAAGCAACCACCATAGAAAACACCCGATATGAAATTTTTGGATTGTAATATAATTTTGAAAACTATCTAGCATTGCTGCAAAATAATTATACTCCTTAATGTTGGAGTTCGTGTGATTCAACACGATACGGAGAAAGACATCTCTATGCAATAGTGATTTTGACATTGAGGACTTCTTGACGGGTGATACTGGTTTGACAGAGGGGCAAAACTTTGTGTGAAGGACCTCGTGTACTCCAAATTTCTTTTCTTTGATTGTTTTTTATTTTTCTTATTTTTATGGAGTATGAACTCTAGAACTCTGGTACAGGTATTCATTTCTGGATTTATTATAGATGTGATATATATATATTGAAAAGTTTAAGCAAGTGATTCATTCTGAAGTTGCCATGATGATTTTAAATGCTTATTACTAATACCTTACCAGTAAAAGCTAGCCCCTTTCAACCCTTTTTCTAAATCGTGTTTCGTTCTCGGTGAATTGCGGTCATCTGATTACGTTGAAGTGATCTTAAACAGCTATTGATTTCTTGTTTTATCTTATTGGTCTTTATTTAACAAATAAAATAAAATCAAGATACAAACAAAATCAAAGTCCCATTCAATAAAGAAAAATAGGATATTAATATGATTATCTACAAGAGAGCAGTCAAAAACGTTTAATTTCTAATTTCTAACAAGTACGTGAACAGGTTGCAATACAAACAAGTACGTGAACAGTTTGCCGTAAGACTTTCACAGTCAAAATTGCATAAACTTATATAATTCAAAGTTTAGAAAGTTCCAAATTTAATTTTTAGATAAATTCTGGTCATCAATTAAGTTTATTGAACAATTTTTAAAAAACAATTTAGCATCTTTTGCAAAAATGTTGATCTCTATTGTTTAAGGTAAGAAAATATTTTTTGGTTGCTAAAAAAAATAAGAGCAAAAAAATTGATGAAACTTTGGGATTATATTCTAATCTTCAAAATCTTTCATTTCCATGCTCAGATTTTTCCCCAGACAAATATTAAGAGTTGTGGGGCTATTTGACCTTCCATGACCTCATTCCAGATATGGTAGTAATCGTGAATGTTTCATTAATGGACAAATATAAGGCAAGCTGTAAAGCAATATATGTGATTTCAATATAACAATAATATACAATTTAAAAAAGTAATACTGTAATTTAGCGTGACACTAACTGTGCTATAGGTTCCTGGCTTAGGACAGGCACATAACTTATGTGTAGTGGTTGAAAATTTTTTTATGATCGCTCAACCTTCACCTAATCTGGACAACGGTAAAGCATAACGCCAAAAAATATTCAATCCAATTGCGTCTGATTTAACATTTGAAGTACCTTCATAATACTCTGACAACAAAAAATACAGCAATAGATAGCATAATGTACTGTTTTCGGAAAATTATTCTGTGTTTCTGACAACTAATTCGAAATCTAAACACAACTGATAATATACCTTGTTCCTTTAACCTTAGACATCAATCAGGTCAATCTAAACCGTCAAAAAATCTATTACAACTTTTAAAACAATGTTCCTTAGACCAGTTTCCAGTCAAGATCATACATGTCAAATAGGGTGTTCCGTTTTTATTACTTTATTTTCATTGTGATATTTGTTATATTTTGTATTTAGCTCATTATTAAACAAATACACGGAAGATTCAGAGCTCATCATATTCAGTAAATTTCATCCTTGTTGAGGGCTTTGTGAAGCCGCAAGGTTTTGATCTTTTTGTCTGTAGCCTGTTGAAACGTGTTGCACTCCATTTACTTTAAATATATATATTTGTTGCTACTTAAAACAGACTCAGAACAAAAAACAATTAACAAGACAGGAATGAACTTCTGGTTTAGGGATTTTCGTCACTATTCTTTGCAGGTTCTACTATCTAATACTGTCACATAATATAATCTGAAATGGGAACGGCGGTATGGGTACCTAGAACACAACCCACAGAACACTTTGTGACTGTAATCAGTCGCTGTTATTGTATGTTTGTTTTTCCTATTTTTCTCAATATACCCCGCTTTCCAGGAGGATGGTGACTATCAGTTCGCCAATCCGTTGGTTCATTCGCCCATTCCCACACTTCATTAACACCAATTACTGGATTTCAACGAAACTATCTGGAAATGTTCAGTATTTCATGGAGTTGTACGCTTTATATTTTGATGTTGTTCAAAAAAAACTTGTAATTTAAATCACGGACTTGGTCATTTCAACTCTTCTAAGTCCAGTGTAGAATACCCATGTGAGAGATCATAGAGACAAGACAAATTTGAAACAAACTAAAAGATTTAACGAAAAAAAAAAAGAACAAAGCTTTGAATCCAAGAACTCCTTTACAAAACAGGAATGGGATCAGGTGCTCTAGAAGGGTAATCATCACCAAACTTATTCTAAAGTTATAGAGTCAATAAGTCAATATCAGTGAAACTTTCACGGAATTTTAACTTTACAGTTGTATTGAGCATATTCTATCTTATTTTTTTATATTGATGTTTATCATAACAAAACAGGGACTTTGTTATTGTTACACATACAGCAGTATCAATTTTATTGTTGTGACACCTTCTAGGCTGCTTAGTCATTTTTCACCGAAGTTTTCATGAATCTTTTTATATATTATGGCATTGTGCGCATTTATAAAAAATTCGCAATGACATTTGGGATTTTCCGCAATAAAACAAGGACTTTAACATTGCAACACATTGAGGAGCAGGGTTATTATCAGGTGTATGTTTGTGTTCTTGGTTTGATGCGGAATAATAAAGTTATCTTTATCGAACTAAGTAAACGTCTGGCTAAATTTTTTACATGAATTCAAGCTGAACTTATTTTCGAGTAAAACGGTATTTCCATTGATATAATTTATACCTTTTTTAGATTTGCCTTTAATATAATAATTCTATAAAAAATCAAAGCTGTGATCAATATCTTAGAAATACAAAAGGCTTTGAAGTTCACAGTGGATGTCTTTGGTAAAATTTATGAGCATTATTTACAACACAGAACAAATAAAATTGTTTTAGATATTCAGATAATAAATTTTTATGTTATAAAAGTAACTAAAACTAATTGTCACACAAACGAAAAATGACGTTGATTTATCGACTACAAAAAAAAATGAAGTTCAAAATCTCAGAACGTGCCTACACATTGAGTACGCCTATAAGATAGAATAAACTATGGTATGTTCTTTACTAAACTTAACAAACATTGGCTTACAAAGCGTTTTTCTTCGGATTTTTTCCCATAAAAATAAGATATTGCAGTTATCTATCTTATAGAAAAGTTTTCTGTATAATAACAAAAAAATCAATTATTTTTTTGCATTAGATTCTTTAAAATAAAGTGCAATGATCATTGTAACAGCAATTGATAAAACGGCATATTTTTATTTTAACGAAAAGAATAGGGAATATACTAGTATACCAGAATGACACGATCCACATCTTATATAAGTTAAAAGCAAAAATTCAAAACCACTTTTAACTGCATGTAAAGCGCTTCTGGTTGAAAACTTTTTATTTATACTACAAAATGCGCTCATAAAAAGATGGAAAAGTGATTGATAGAAAGAATGTTTTTATTTTGATAAATTACATTTCTTTACCAAAGTAAGATGAGCATCGTTAGTAAATAAAGCTATGCACATGTAATATTATGTCAAATTAAGAACAGATAACTCTATGTGTATTTAAAAATGGCAAAACACAAACAATACGTAACAATCCAACAACAAAAGCAATCCGAGTATAAGAGTGAGTTACCGTCCTCTAAGCCAGACCTTACCTTAGGGAGTAGCTCATAGATATTTATGGGGAAAATAAAAATAATATAAAATAAAAAGGCGTGATTCAAATTTCAGCATCATGCCTTTTTACTTTACAGTTTTTCAATTCCCAGTTTATATATCCATGCTCGTCCCGAATGTGGGATTCTATTCTTGTTGATGGTTTTGTAAAGTACTATGGATGCACCATTTTCCTCCGTTTCGTACGGGGATGGAATGTGGTTACCCAATATCGTCCCTTTTGTACATATGTCGCTCCCTAAACACTGCATTAAATTCGAGTAGATTGTCACTGGTTCACTATTGAAGGCGGTAATGGGATATGTAGAAAATATTTGGAGAATGGCTTTTTCATGGACAATCATGTCACATCCCGTATTTTTATTAGTTCGCCTTTACGAAGTAGAGGGGGACTATTGGAGTACCCTCGGCGTCCATGTCCGCGTGCTCGTGCGCGTCCGCGTCCACAGCCAGATCTTTGAAATTAAAATACCTTCATTCATATTACTTGGTATGCAGATGCATGAGGTCATGACCTTTCACCACACCAAAAATTGAGGTCACATGACCTAT
>JAULBM010295146.1:0-15327 GCA_032357055.1 Geukensia granosissima | reverse complement strand
CCAAAAGAAGACAAAACTGACCGATGATTGTCAAGGATTTCCTCTTTGGTAAGTGTCGTTGGGGTATATGTTGGGTTATCTAATTAATTAATTTCTTAGTATTTTCACATTTAAAGTTTTTCTATGTGTCATGTGACCATTGTACAACTAATTAAACTTAAAATTATGTTGCGTTTTCTTTTTATAGACATTTTTCTATGCAAAAAATAAAAAAAATAAAAGATATTAGCCAATTTTCGTTTTTTTGCCAAATTCTTGGGCCAAAAATGGACCTAAACGACCCTCGTCCTTTACTGCATTTGCTTAATTCTAAAACTCGAAAACTTTGACTTCGTATGATTCGGTTCTTATGCTACTGGTGAAAGGTTACTCCTTGAAATGTACATAAAGCAAACCTAAATTTTCTATATTTATTTAACATTGGTAACTTTGTATATTAATACAAGAGACAACATAAAGTACCAACCACAAAAATGTACACGCTCCTTAAGACAGCTAGTTCAAAATCTAATCACAGTTAATAACATACCTCAAAGCTACGACATTACATATATAATTCAATATATATATTAACATTATATTCTGATATTAAGTAAACAGTAAACGTTTTGTGTAGTCTTCAACTCATTGTTCAATAGTACAAAATGTAGATTTTATTAGCAACTACTGTTTAGATCAATACTACTAAAAATGATAATATTTTAATTATCATCATTAATATCGAAAGCTGTCGATTTCAATCATATTTGTTAAAATTACACAAACCATAATTATATGATAATCAAGGTGAGAGAAATGTTTTAAACTTTTTTCTATTTCGAAACCACTTGCTAGATTCCCTTGCTGATGGACCAGGAGTCCCCGACGGTATTCACCAGCCCAGTTGTGAGATTTGTCTGACATTAAATTTATCACCCAATGTTTTACACAAATTTGCTGTCTTTTTTAAATTCTAAATTTACAAGAATACGCAAAGTATTGCACTTAGTAGTTGTCTCTGCCTTCGAATTTGGCGTACCATTTCGATTTGTTTTGTTATGTTTGGATATTGAATGTTTGATTCTAATACTACTGAAGAGATGCAACTCCTTAAAATATACACATGATACATATGGCATACAAACTGTCTCCCTATTTGTTTAACATCGGTAATTTTAACTGATTGTTCAGTAGTGCAAAATGTGAATTGAAATAATAATTATTATTTATACATGTTAAATCAATACTACTAAAAATGAATATATTTTAATTATCATACAACATTTGTAAATATCGACAGCTATCGTTTTTAATTCTATTTGTTAAAATTCACAAACCTTTATTATATGCAAATGAAGGAGACAGAAAGGTGTTTAAACCTTTTTGTAATTTCGAAACCACTGGCTAGATGCCTCTGCTGCTGGACCAGGAGTCCCTGATGATATTCACCAGATCAGTTGGCAGACTTATTTGCCAAGAAATTTACGAAACAATGTGTTACAGAAATTGGCTGCATTTAATTTGTTAAAAATCTAAAAGAAAGAAATTACGGAAAGGCCTCGAAAAGTAATGCAGTAAATAGTTGTTCTAGTTATCGGATTTGGCTTCCACGTTCGAACTGTTTGGATTTGAGTACATATTTTGCTATGTTTAGTACTTGCGTTTCCAATATTTTGATTAAAATACTACTGATGAGAGGTTTTTCTTTAAAATGTCCATATATTCTCAAAATTTATTTAACATTGGTAGTTGTTTAAACACAGATAGACAATTACAACACAAATAAAAGCTATTACATCTAATTTAAACATCAAAACCAAATAATTTACATACAAATCAGCAACTACATGTACCTCACAAAATTCAAATAAAAACATGTCTTGACAAAGTTTAAAAATGTAGTTATATTAACATGAAATATATATTGTTACATAAACTTGGTCAAAGAAGTTAGTCATTCATTTTTATACAAGCAAAAAACATGTGATTGATTGCAGAATAAACAATCCTTATATCAGTTCCCATGTTCATGTAATGAAAAAATAGTGTTGTTATGAAAGTTTCAATATTACAATACTGGAATTAAACATTTGTATTGGAAATAAAATTTTATGTTAATATTATTAATAAAAATTTTTATTAGTAAAAATTAGCCCAAAGTTACTGTGAAACAAGCCATTCTAGAAGTGGCGTTACGTCATGGTATCTTCGAATTACTTTTATAAAGTCACGGTTTGATGTGCCATGTGATGTCATCGAAGGATTTTTTCTTTCATTGTATACTTTCTAGGTAAGTTATCAGACAGATGGTTCAATTTGCATCTGTTGGCAGACCAGGGGTCTCAAAAGTATTCACAAGCCCAATGGAATTTATCGAAGAATGTTTATTACAAATTACGTGTGTTTGTTTGAAAAAATTTCCCCTTGCAGTCTTTATACAAGTATTTGGCACATCAGCGTTCGTTATGCCATGATATTCAAATTGCATTTGATCCATAATTTCATCTGGGAATTCGTTAAGTTTGACTTATCTTACTATTTTGGCACTAAGCATGTCTGTTGAAAGTAAGACCACAAAAGCGCTTTACACGCAGTTAAGTTTGGTTTCGCATTTTGTTATACAGTTAACGTAAATAAGATGTGGATCGTGTCCTGTTGGTATATATTTTCCAGATCTTTTCTTTTGAATGCAACATAATAACATTCAATGTACTAATGCAACATTGGTGATCATGTATTTGTACTAATTGAAACAACTGATGGCTTCTGTGAAAAAATAGAAAAGGAATTCAAAGATACCAAAGGGGCACACAGAAAAGTCAGAAGACAGGCAAAACCATGGCCAACAAAATGAAACAAAAAAAAAACAAACAAACAAAGAACACACAACACTACACTAAAAAACTAAAGCTGGAGTAACACGAACCCTACAAAACCAGGGTGAGTTAAGGTGCTTCGGAAGGGTTAGCAACTCCTGCTCTACTAGTGGCATCCGTCACGTAACTCATTGTAGCAAAACTCAGTGAAAATGCATTTGTCATGGAATGTTTATGTATTAGCCGATTGGTTTATATTTCTTGTCTAACCCTAAAACATAACCAAAATAGAAATTTTGAAGTACGAAAATAACATAACTATTTTGTCTTCAGAGGAAAACATGACAATGAAATTCACTATACAAAGTTTAAATGAAATAATACAAAGACAACATGGAGAACTAAGGCATGAATAACACGAAACCAAATAAAATAAAAACCTGGGGTGATATCAGGTGTTCCGGAAGGGTAAGCAACTCCTGCTCCACTGGTGGCACCCGTCGTGTTACTCAGTAGTCAAAGCCGGTGTATAGTCACAATCGATGTTAGTCACAACCGGTAAAGGTTAGAACGACTCATTATAGGCTTATTTATGTACATCTTGAGTTTATGTTATTTAAAGAGCTATACCATGACGAATACAATGATCAAAACGTCCTTACGTCCGTAAATATTCATCAAAGATTTCTAGGCTTTGTGTTATCTGTTGGATTGGTTTGATATCTGGTCTGAAGCACCTTTTCAGTCGTGTGTCTATAATTATATACTGTCTGTTTGTCGGGACGGGTCATCCGTGTCAAATGGACAAATTTTCTCTGTATTCATGCGACCTGATGCAAAAGAACCAGCTTAATTTAAGCAGACGCCCAACAGAACATCCTAAATGTACTTCGCCCCAATCAGTTCATGAACAAATATATGACACCCAGTACCCTCCCTAAAATAAAAAAAACACAAAAAAAAAAAAAACAAAAACAAAAACAGAAAAAAATCAAAAACAAAAAACTCAAAACAAATTTTAAAAAACTCCAAAATAATTATTCAACATGAAAAATTACAAACCTGCAGCTTCCAAAACTTCTTTGTCAATTTTTTCAGTCAATAAACAAAACAAAGCATCGACCCCTTGGACGCCTCTCAGTAACTCCGTTCGTGGAATTTGTTCTTCCTTGTCCCATTGGGAAACATTACACTTTTGTTTAAGCAGGTTTATGCCGCTCAGTGGCACTCGTCTTGTCACGAACACTTTTGGTCTATTATCAGTGGCCATATTTTTGGTGTAGTTCAACTGAATTGTTGTTTTTAATAGCCGTCTTATCCTAGATATCGGCCGATTGATAACCATTGCTCGAGACAGGCTAAGGGGAACAACTCTGACTAATTGACTTCCAGATTAGAGGCTCTTAGGGGCTTTGCCCAGTACGTGCACAAAAATTTGAAATTGTCTATCTTCATAAAAGAATAATTTGATATATTCATCATTTACGAGTCCTTTAAGGGAATAGTAACACCACGATCATAATTCGCAATTACACACAAAAGGAATGTTTCATCAAAATGCTTTGACAATTTTAGGACATGTAATATTTATGAGAAAATCTTTTTGGAAAGAAATGTTAATCCTCAATTACCTCATAATGGATTTTATTGATACTAATAAAGACATCATTCAGTAACTTATTTTCGAGTAAATCAAAAATTCAAATTAAACAAAAAATCAAATAAGACTGGATATCTTCCAACTTAAAATCATTCAGCATCATTTGTATTTTCTTCTTTTTGCCCCAAGAATATTATTTAGAAAATGAATATGGATTTTTTTCTGATGGAAAGAAACACGCATGGAAATCTTGACTTGAAACATTTTAGCTTTAACAGTGGAATATGCAGATCTTCCGCGTGTCAAAAGCCTAAAAGTTAGAGCATATGGGTAACTTTTCCAAAATTTGTTTGAAATAATCTTCAAGAATCTTGATAACTGCACGTTTCCTAAATTCGTCAAAAATAAGGTTTTGTTTGTATGTTTGTTAGGTTGGGGTGTAACAACAATATTTGATGCAGTCATACTTGCGGCGGTCAGCTAGTTTTACTAATGGAGAGAACCGGAGTGCCAAGAGAGAATCACTGGTATCAGTGAAATCGAATCACGTGCGATGCCAGTCGAACCTTTAATTTTGTGTATGTTTTATGTATTATGTATATATAAGCAAGGAATCATATGATAATATTTTATTTACATGCAAAAGCTTTAGACGTCAAAGTTTTAATGGCTCTTTATGCAGGAAGACCTGTCATTACAGAAATGTTTGGCAAATTTATTCTTAATTGTTTAGAGAAAAGAAAAATAACAAAACCAGCAAGTTTACCATATTAATCAGTAAGATATATGCCTAAATTATCAAAAAAGGTTGTTCACTTTTTGCATTGAATTAAATTCATGCCTCAGATTTCACTCCCAAATATTAATGGTACATAATCAGACACATCATATACTAATTCCAATGCTTGGATTCAGCGAAAATTTGTCTTATTTAATATAAAAAGGCCTCGAGATCATTATGTTCAAAAGAAACATAGAATCAAGAAGAACTAAAATATACTCCCAGATATTTATACCTTGATACACATTCATATATCCATTTTTAAGTGAAAAATCTTGTTTTATACGTCTGTCTTTAGTAAATATCAAGTTTATGGAGTTTTTTTTTTCTTGTAAACCTTAATCCGATTCAAACACTAATACATTGTCGTCTGCATACATAAGATAGTGTTAATCCTTTCTATTTAAAGGTGTTTAATAAAGTTTAGTAAGTTGTTAACGAATATTATGAATTTGTCATAAGTGTAGATCAGCCGGAGCAGACATTATTTCCCCAAACATTTTTACTCCTGTAATAAATATTTTTGTGTTTTTATTTAATCCATGTTGATTCTATATTCCAGTCATATGTTTATAATTGAATAAAGAAAAATAGAAAAAAGAAAATGAGATATTTATGAAATATAAGATTATTTATATAAATCGGCTTTAAGATGGGAATAACATTCCATTCTTTAGGTGGTTCTCGACGACAGATATTCTTGGTTCCACTCCCCTTTCCCACGTTGTATCCAGAAGCAAGAAGCCGATCGTAATCAAGGTGATTGAATCATCTGTTTGCATTTGAATTCCTAAAAGAACCGCAAAATATTTTAGATTTAAAGCTTTAATTTAAGTACCAAATCCTCTTGTTAGAATTCACACAATTTCGCTGAAAGTGATACACCATACCGTAATTTTTTAAAAATTGAGAAAGGCTAACCGGGATTTTTGAAGCAAATTTAATGAAAGACTGGTAAATTTTTTCAACCCCATCAATGGATTGGATGTAAATAAAACAACAACCTAAATCCACACACAGCTCAATTCAGATCTTGCAGTTTCTAACTTGGAGTTAACATTATTGGTATCAGGTTAACTTGTTCCAATGTAAACTTGTCCCACGTTAACTAAGCCCAAAATATGCAAACTCGATCCAAAGTAAACTTGACCCAGTCAAACTCGTTTCATTGTAAACTCATCCAAGTGCAAACTCGTTCCAACCAAAGTAATTATAATTTAATAATTAGAATTTAACTTTATTTTAGAATAAACAAATTATCGTTTTGTTGTTGGCTTAGAAGTCATACTGTACAACAAAGGAGATACTCAAAGTCAATTTAATTGTTAATTGCGAGGTTAACTAGTAAATAAACTAAGCTTGATGTCTGCTTGTTTCTTTGTCATTAAAACTGATTGGTGTTGATTGGTTTGTCAATTTGATTGAAGACCCTAACCCAACTGACTTCAGCACTACTTTTATCTGATTTTATTATAAATAAAGTTCATAAATCGTGCTATGTAATAAACATTTTTGAATTATGATGATAATTAGCCTGCCAAACATGCCAAAGTGTTAATTGTTTATCCTGTATATACATGTACATGTAACTAATTATTCCATTAATGGCCATAAGTGTGCCCACGTTTTTCGTTCGTAACAAATGCTTAATAATGGTACCAGTATTTGTCACACATACTTGTTTTGAGGAACCTCAAGGTTTGCGTTAGTGGTCAGTTCCATTCACAACCACCTGGTTGACATTGGCTAATCAGAATAACAATGGAGCCAGTTAACGGTGGGAAAAGTTTAGATTGGTACAAGTTTACAATGGGAAGACTTTGAAATGGAAGGAGTTTACTTTGGAACAAGTCTGAATGGAGTAATTGATACTCTGCTCAGACTACTAATCTCGAGGCCATGTCGCCGCACTGTCATCAACCTTAATTACAAAATTACAATATATAGGAAAACGCAACATTGTGAATCCTGATGGGACCTGTAGGAGTTTATATTCAACTGTCATTTTGATGGTGTTGAGAAAAGCAGGATTCACAATGTTGCGTTTTCCTATATATTGTAATTTATATTGCCTTCAATAATAAACCAGAGACTATACCATAATGGAAGCTGTAATAGGCCCCCAAAATACAAAATGTGAATGTCATGAAAGTATTCTTAAAACACTACAGTCAATCAAATCTACTAGAAAAAATGGTGAACAAATGATAAATGACTAATAAAACCATGACAACCACTGGACTACAGGTTCATGTCTTGATAAAGCTCCATTAATTATGTGGCAGGGTTAAACTGGTTAGTGAGTGCTCAAACCTCCCCTTACCTTTGACAGTGGCGTGACAAAGCAGCAATGAAAGCACTTATAAAAATGGTTGAAATGGATTTAACCCTAGGAATCAATACTGAAAAACAACAAGTACATGTACAATTAAAACTAATGTCCTTACTGTAATATTGTCTTGCATGACGATGTAGGAGAAACCAATGTGACAATAATTTATGGTCATCCGAGGACTTTATATTAGAAAACAACCATTGAACTGTAAGGGTTTTTTATTTCTTCTCAAGAAATATTTTTTAGTTTTTTGCAGCAATTAGTCACATTTTTTTTCAAAAATCAATATTACACTATATGGGGGAACTGGCTTCAGATTTTTTTTTTTGTTAACTGCCTGTCCAGAATTTTTGTTCATAGAGTTTGGGATCAGAATATTTTTTTGTTAACCCCCCCTCCACAATATCACAACCCTATGTTTGTGACAATTTATTGTTAAATGAACAAAATATATATTGTAGTGACCAGAATGTTAAAACACGTGGTCAGATGGAGCTTTTCTTTGACACGATGTTACAGTACTCAGGTTGATAAAGGAATGCTGGGTAAACTGCGGAAAAAGACTGGATTTGCATTTATAAATTGTAAAAATGCTCTTGTAAAATTTAACAATGACTTTGAAAAGGTATGTATTGTATGTTTTGAAGGACCTTTTGGTTTTACCACAATATACCAAGGAAATGTAAAGAGTGTGTGGGTTCTTAGTGTTTCCAGAAGGATTTTGAATAGCAGGAAATTTTATCATAATAGGCAGAAAGAATTTACTTGAAATGGTTTATTTTTTTGTTCTCCTTAAACAAATTAGTTGAAAAAATTATAGCAGGGACATATATTTAGAGGGATAGGTAACTTGCAAGTTCTCATTGAAATCTCGAGAAGCATGAGAATTTAGAGAAATTACTTACAATTTTCAAAATCTCATTTAGCATTAATTATTTGACAAAACTTTTTGAAACTTGTAATGTACTTACAAAATATATAACTGTATATAAAAATCATGATGAAATAATAAGAAGATCACCAGTAAAAAAGCCTTTGGGGTTGCAAGGTGGTATACCTAAATCTCGCTTCCATCTATTACATTTTAATCTAACTCAATGCTAGTTGACTGTTTAAACTGATAAAAATGCCAATTCTAGGCAAAAAAATTTGCTGAATTTATCAAGTTACCTGACAAAATTCGCTGGCATGCGGCTCTTAATGAAGGCACAGGTTCTAGATACTTTGTATAATAATGCTAGTTGTGCACATAATGTGATATACACTGAAATAGGGTTTTCCTACTTCAGTATTTGCTTAAAAATACCTTCCCTTCCTAAATTTTTATTGCAAATTTTAGACAAGAATTCCTCTCATTGAGACAAAGTAAAAAAAAAATCAGCAACACAAAAAGTTTCTCCACTACCCACATTGATGATTTGGAAGGCCTAAACACACAAATTACACATGTATTTGTAAGCTTACCATATTATTTGAACCTTTAACAGCAGTTTCCAGAAATAATCAAAAACACAATTCTGGCAGAGTCTTTTTCAGCTCAAGTTTATATCTCATTAGATATATTCAGAAAAATATCAGCGTTTTAGGACGAGGCTTAAAAATAGGGAAAGGTCAGGTTCAATAGTTTTGTGATATTGATATTTGTCAAACATGAACTGATACTGATTTTACAGTCATGACAGTACCAATCAAGAGTTTTGTTTGAAAAAAACACTAGCCTGATTAAGATTGCTGGTGAAATTGGGAGTAAGTCGAACAAATTTCACTAGATTTGGAAACATAGAGTATTTAACATACAGTTGTGTACGTATGAAAAAGTAATTTAAAAAACTCTTGCCTTACTTCTGTGATTGCTGATGTTTTTAATGCAACTCTATCTGTTTGTATTGTATATGGTTATGTCATCTATGGTTTTTAATTTGGAAAATGAAAAAATTATTTGTTCATAAATGATCACCCCTGACTGCCAAGAAAAATAAAATTGACATTCTACATAATATCACCCATTGTCGTCTATATTAAGGAAATGAAGACTACAGAAAGTAGCAAAATGCTACCCAGTTTTAGTACATAGAGAATATATCTTTAAATATCACATCAACATTTTCCACCTTCAACCTGCGACATTAATATCATGTGGAGAGCTTTAGCTCAAAGGATGATACTGGTTGAGGGTTGATACAGGATGTGATATGGAAAGAGCTGTATCATATTATGTTTATCATATACTTAGAAATAAAAAAATCCTGGTCATTTTTTTCAATTTACAATTCTGATGATGTTATGTGATCAATACATTTAAGGGGTGTGATAAAGGGGTGTTAATATCAGTCCTGTCAGTCATGGCGCATAAATATAGCCAGCAAAGTTCGTTCAGTATTGTTTATTGGAACTTCCTTTATTTAGTACTATGTATATGATAAAAAACTACATAGAACTAATACTTGTTTATTTGTAGGCAGAACAATGGCTTCTTGATGAAGCTAAGAAGGAAGGATGGGCGAAAGCAACCAAACTTCAGAACAGAGCAATGTCACAAGGACTTATTGGTGTAGTCTATGAAAAGAACTGTGTCACTATGATAGAGGTATAAGTAATGGCATTGAGTCAATTCAAGATTCAGGTAGTGCAGTACTTCATTTTCCCATTTCCTGTTACCGTGGTTACTCAGAGGAAAGTAAATATTGTGATGGGAAAGTTGTTTATAACTATAGAAAAGCTTATACTCCCAAACAAAGTTTTGGGAAAAAACTGTTGTTTCTATATATGTCCACATACCTTGTAAGCGCATTTCCTCCTAAAGTGGTGACGGTCTTGGTGGTGTAATGGTTAGTGTGCTCCCCTAGAGTGTGGAAGGTTGTGGGTTCGATTCCCAGCATGGTCAAACCAAAGATATTAAAATTGGTATTTTCTGCTTCTCCGCTAAGCATGCAGCATTAAGCAGTAAGAGCAAAGACTGGTCGGCCCAGTGTTATAATAATGTGCCTGGGTACAGTGGCATGCCTTCTTGTGGACTGTTGCTTTCGTGAGCTAGCACCTTAAAAAATGCTCAGCAAGGCAGTCTAGTACAAAGCAGGGTGCATCATCATCAATCATTAATACATGTATGCTTTCGTCCTGAATATGCATGAAATATTTGCCACTGGATGTTAAGCACCATTTAATCAATCAATCAACCTAAACTGGTAAATGGATCTTAATTAAATTTTACATCAGTGTAGATATGCATATAGGTAGGAAATTCTTCTCTGATCATTCTAAGAGTACATAATCTTTTGTGAGTTTTGCTCTCAGTATTTCTAGTGAATATTATATTTAGTGCTGTTGACCTTGCAAAAAAATTAATTTTTGGGATGTGTATTTAGTGAAATTCAAAATAAATAACCAAGCCCCCATTGTGGTGAATTATGAGCAGAAAAAATGCACTTAATTATTAACATACAATTTTGTTGTGGTACAGGTTCAGTAAAAGAAGTCATTCAAGATATTTTTTAAGAATAATAGTAAATTGTATGCTATTTTTTTCCCTTTTTACACTAATCAACATTTATCTCATTGTCAATTACCAGATTTCTAAAAGATCTTCCCTTAAAATTTTTTAATGTACCCTTTTACCTCCAGCAAACTAATCTTAAGCAAGTTATGAGACCCCAGTAAAAATTTCACAAAAGTTGTCAGTCCGCACCAGATACAAATACTTTCAAAGTTATCTTGATGCTTTCTGTCATTAAATGGTGGATTGATCATAATTGATTAATTCCGCTGATGACAAATTTTTGGTGTGGCTACTGCACAATCAAATCTTTTTGCTTTGTAACGTCATATTTTCAGGGAAAATCATTCATCTGATACATGTTTGAGAATTTTCCCTAGTGCGTCACAAAAAAACATGGTGTATAGTGTAAGGTTTTTAAAAAAAATAAAAATTTTGTAATCAGTTCGACAGGTGAAGTGGTTTAATGCAGCAATATACAAAAGGATGAGTGGTATTTCTGTGTATAGTACAGCTAATAGCCGTAGTTTAAATCAGGGAGGTAATTCAGGGTGTATTGGAAATGAGCCATTTAACTTGATGTGGCTTTAAGAAGTTATATTGTTGGACTCTATACAAGTATTTTCTGTTTACAGGTGAATTGTGAAACAGATTATGTGGCAAAGACTGAAAAATTTAAAAATTTTGTTTCCAACCTATCAGCAGTGTGCCACCAACACAACAAAAGTGTGAAGGATACAAAGGTAAGGTTACATGTATATAAAACTAATAATTTACCCTTTGTTCAGGGAGCTAAACCATAAGTTTTCATCTTTGTGCATCCACAATTACATAATATCTTTTCCTACAAAACAGCTTGGCAAATTTGGTGGAGACCCTGTGGCAAACCTGATTGCCAACCAAAATGGCTATATTGTGTTTGACAACACCATGTGCCAACCAAGATGGCAGCCATAGCTGAAATTAGTACAACATAATACCTTTAAGAAAGTTTTCTTTAGTTGGAAAAATCCAGTTTTATCCAATATATACTAAGCAGGAATTTCTCAGGCATAATTTTTGTTTTATTGGCAAATTAAATTATGTCTCAAAAAGTAAGACTCAATAAAATGTTAAACACTCTAAAAAAGAAAATAATCAAATCACAAAAAATTTCCACTTGCGTATATGTTATCCATCGTTTATGAGAAAGTCTCAAAATTTTGGGCTTTTGAGAGACCCACTGAACAGTAACTTACTGTAAACACTTAGAGTTTTGTAGGATAAATACTCCATTCTGACTTTAATAATTTCTAATGAAATTCGGAGAAAGTTGAGAAATTTCACCAGCTTTGGAGTTTTTTTACTATACACATGAAAAACACTCAAAGTTGACCTCAGAGATTGATGGTGAAATTTGGAGAAATTATACCAGCTTTCAAGTTTTTCATACAGAACTCTTAATATATTCTTTTATTGCAATTTAAGAGTATGTTGGAGTATAAAGGTTCCAATTAAATAGAAACCAAAAAACTACAATCTGTTTGGCTGACTGGTCTTGGTCATTGATAAAAAACTAACCTGTGCTGATTACTAACTAATGCCTGTTCCAAACAAAATAAGGGTGACAACTTATAAAGCTGCAACTGATTAATCTAATGGACTCCAGAACGTTTCACAAAGTTGTAAGACTAACAATTATTTGTAAGTCCTGTATTAGGTAAGTAAGCTACCACCACTCGTAACACTTTCGACCTTTTGTGAAATGGATGCCAGCTTTCTCCACAAATAAGACTGACCCCAGGACATGACTGAAATATTTTTGCAATGTTGTAAACAAATATGCATGAAAACAGAACATATTGTATTTATATTACATTATGTTTGTTAAACAATGATTTTATTTTCCATTTACCTCTTCAAACTTTCTTCTATTTTTATATTTCAGTCAGTGTTATTGAAGTCAGATATTCACCGGATTAAATCAAATGATCAGACAGTCGCTGACATGGTTGCCATGGAAATTGGTAACCTTGGTGAGAATATGCAGCTAAGGAGAGCTTTATATTACAAAGGAACAGATGATCTTCAGCTGTCATCATATGTCCACGGTCCAGAAGGTAAGATGTTATGATGCACATAAAACCTGACACTCTTTTGAAAATAGTCATCCCAACATGTGGTGACAGGTAGTCATTTTGTTAACAGCAGCAAAAATTTTCTATTGAGCAATGCAGCTAGTTGAGTCAAATTTCAGTTAGCCACACCAGGAAATTCTTAGCCACTACATAATGACAGGAATTTGAATAAATATTTGCATTATTATAAGAAAATATAAACGTTTTTTCAACAACCATTACAATTAATTAAAGAACAGAATATGTGGCTAACAAAGTATACAGTGTATTTCTCAGCAAATCAACAATTGAAAATATATTTGCTTTATAGGAAGTTTCATTACAAGATCTGTGAGTTTGTAAATGTGAATTATTTCCGTTTGAATACAATACAACAGTCTTTGTTCATTTTCCTGAGAAGAAGCAATATGCACTTATACCAGTTATCAGCCTTAAGAGAAAGAAAAAGGGACCACTTAAAACAAGTGACCTCCTAAATAATGTTCAATGATTCATGATAAAATCTTAATCATTAAGAAATGGAAATAGTGGCTGCTTTATAGAGGTTAACGCAAGGACAAATTTGACCTAGCTTGCGGTCAAACCCCAAAACCCCTGCACGCTACCACTGGATGAATGTGGCTGTTAATGGACATGTTTGTTTTTGATAAATCTGACTTACTGTTAGTATTTTACATTTTTGTTTTTTAGGCAAATCAATCAAGATAAATCATTGCATTATGGGTAAATATGGGTCAGTTGTACAATTCAAACAGTTCCAAAATAAAAACAAAGTACTCCCAGGTCATAATATAGGACAACAAATAGGACAACACATTGTTGGAATGAATCCAAAATCAGTAGGAAATTATGAGGATATTCCTGTAGAAAGTGAGGAGGAGAGTAAAAACAACATTGAAGATGAAAATCATTCTGTTGAAAATGCAGAAAACATGGAGGATGATCAGGAAACACATAGTAAATCATCAAAAAATGAAGTTGAAGAATCAAGATTAATTTTTCAGGAGTTTTTGATTGACTCTGAGTCTAAGGTTTATGAAGTATTGATAGAAAATAATATGGAGGTAACAGACTTTGTCCGATTTGAAGTTGGAGAGGAATTAGCCGAGGAATCAGATGAATCGGACACACCTGGAGAAAAGGTATCAGCAGCAGTTTAGGTTTTGATAGAAAGCATTGAACAGTAACAAACTTAAACAATAAAAATGTTTATTAATACTGTGATTTCTTTTATTTTTTGTTGACAAATTTTTTGTAGATTTACAATATAAGAAAATTTCATAGGTTGGTAAGTTTGTTAAAAAAACATTTTTTTTTTAATTTCCTCTATGTATTTACTTATGCAAAGTTAGGTTTTGACAATTAATTCCTTATTAGCTGCAGGTTTGGGTTTCATTGTAATTATTGGGCACTGGAGTGGTGTCCAGGGATTGACTCAGAGAGCTGACCCAGGTGGCAGATAAGGGAGCATTTTGTGGGGGTGCTGGCAGGTCATATTATCAAAAGTCTGGCCATATACATAAGTGGGTGATGCGTGTTTAGAATGTCATGGTCTGTGCATGTAAAAGACCACTTTTATAGATTTCATGAAAGACAGTAGGCTGAGATGCTGATACAAAAAGCTATTTTTTTTCCTTCCCACCCTCCCATTTTCCAGTGGCAGTCAAAAGCTGTTTTTCTTTTGTGTCCCAACCCTACCCCACTATCAATAATTTTGATAATTGTTGGAATTTTTTCTGGTCCTGAATATGCATGGAATATTTACCAATGGATTGTAAGCAATCCACCGTCAATCCCAAAATTGCTCAGTTCTACATTGTACTTTCTGCTTACTAGTCCTTTCTTCCACATAGAAGTTATCTAATCCTTTTTCTTGGTTTTGGTAACAATATTTTTTCATTGGGTTTTTCATTTCATTGATCAAATGCAACATAAAATAAATCATAAAATGAATAGATGAAATAATGGATGATAAACTCTTGGATATGTAATGATCTTTGCATGTAGGGATGTTGATCTCAATATATTCAATAAAGGGGGTACCCAACACCATCTTGAAAATAAATTCCACTTGTTTAATTATGTCTCCCCTTCGACGAAGGGAGACATATTATTAATACCCCATATTTTTCTTCTTCTTCTTCTTCTAATACAGTCGTGTCCGGGCCATAACTTTTTTGTCTTTGGACCTAGACACATGATATTT
>JAULBM010295135.1:0-15327 GCA_032357055.1 Geukensia granosissima | reverse complement strand
TTCGTCCTTGGTCGATATCACTCTTACAGGTCCATATATAACGTATTGACCTCAACACAAGTCCATAATTGATAAATATGGAAGGAATTTTGTTGTGAAGGTTAAAAAGTTGCATTTTTTGTTTGTTTGCAATTATGAAATCCTATTGAATATTCTAATATTAAAAGTGTATCATCTTTAATAATTTTTAAACAGCCATTCATTATTATAGTTTATTCTGCTAAAAAATTCAAAAGTTGATTAATTAAAGAAGTATTTTATTCTTTCAAAAAGTGCATTGGTTATGATTATTTTGCCATTATTTGAATGTTTAGTTGCCTTGACTCTAGAACAAAACTTTGTCTCTATACAGGTGAATGATCTAACACCACAAGTTATTACAGCTGCTCGAGTTTTATTTGCCAATCCCAACAACCAAGCAGCCATTGAACATTTTGATCAGATGAAGAGTCGATGGGCTGGTAACATGGAGAGACTCAGAGCTTTGGTGGATGAAGCAGTGGACACACCTGCTCTAATCAAAGCAGAAGGTTAATTTTAAAGGACATTAAATATCCCAAATTGTGGCTTTACTCTGCTTTATAAATCTGACAAATTAAATGGTCCAGTTCCCAGCATTTGAAAAAAAATACATGGAGAATCTGTTTGAGATGATTATCAAACATTTTATACATTTTGTACAGTTTATAAATAGTTATGACAGGTGTTTACCACAACTGCCAGACACATAAACAATATTTACCAACATTGGTGAGGGGTGTTAATACTTCTTGGGATAGGTCAAAGATCAAGATCTGTCAAGAGGTGCTCAAGAACTTCAGCAATGGTGGTAACCCACTCCCCTCGATGAAGTAAATATTTAAAAGACAGAATATGGAATACATGTATATGCCAAAATGTGCATTTAATATTGTACTAGTATTATTTTAAGACAGAAATGCACTAACCTTTGAACCTAATATTTTTCAGAGGAGGGTATAATAAGAGATACAGACAGAGTTGAGGAAGGCATTAGAGGAAAAGACCCGCCCAAGATTGTGGCCAATGCCTCAAACATTGCCCGGAGAGCTTACAGAGTATTACAGGTGGCTGAACAAGAGGCAGAGAACAGTGAAGACCCTGCCTACGTTGATCGAGTTAGGGACTCCGCTAATGAACTCAGAGATAGTAAGTCACCAGTTTGCATTCAACTTTCTGTTTGTGGATTTAATCAACTTGAACACTGAACAGTCTTGATCCAATATTTGTGTTATGTAAAAGTTCACCTTCCATTGGATGTGCTAAAGAGACTTGGCTTTTGTACACTAAACCAAATTAACCACAACAAAATAAAATTTTATTGAAATTTTCACAGTAATATATAGCATTGCAATTTTAATAGTTTGCCACAACAAACATGTTTTAGATCATTTAACATTACACATTCTTTGTTTGATTGATTGTTGTTTAACACCATGTCAGCAGTATTTCAGCCATGTCGTGGCGAGGCACATTCTTTGTATTACATGTATAAAGAGCATACATATAGATATTCTGAAAATGAGGAACCATAATGAATCAATATTTTATTTATAGCTATCACACCTATGGTACAACAAGCTAAGAATTTATCAATGAATCCTGGAGACAGTAATGCTGCTACTAACTGGAGGAAGGCTAATCAAGCTGTAAGTAACAATAATCGTGCTTTACACTATAGTTGTTTTAAGTACAGCCTGGGTCAAAAACTTACAACAGCACAACTTAGGCATAGATGATTCTGTTAGCCTGTATCCATAGGGAAAAGAATGAATTTCCTGCTATCTTATCTTTGATCAGATCTAGTTATAGCTCATTGGCCTGCAGTTCCCATATATTTAAGTTTTCTTTTCATTGTCCTCAGGGTTTGCTGCCTGGGTTAATCTGTTTTGATAAGTACAATCTACTTTTTGAAAGATTGTAGCGTAAAAAAGTGAAGACATTGGGTAAATGTCAAGAAGACCACACTCCAGCAACTGATTTCACAAAAGTTCTAATGTCTAAGATTGATCTTAAGTGTAGAAACTTCAAAGGAAAACACATTTTGACATCATAATTTACGAAAGAAATTACACTTACGACATTTTGTGAAATTGACGGCAGCTTTGTAAGAAATGGAAATTGTTGAAAGTAGAGGTCCTCACAAGGCGTTCAACAAAGGTGAAATGGAATTCAACCACTTGGTGTAGCTGCTGCACTATAAGGTTTTTGCTTTGTGACATCGTGAGTGAGGGAAAATTCACGCACTATGTACAATTACCAAACATGCGTCAAATGAGATATTCTTCCTAAAAATCGGATGTCACAATACAAACATTCCTTATAGTGCAGTGGCGACACCATGTGGGAGTGATCGGCAGGTGAATTCCATTCAACTTCATGTGACAATCTCTCAATCACTCTTAACAAACAAAATGTGTAAACCTACTGTAATATTTAGCTCATCTTACTTCTGTGTTATTCATGTATATAATTATTGTTTTAGTTGATAAATGGTGTTGCTGGGGTTAAAGATGCTGTAACAGTGAGTAGGGGTGAGGACATGTTCCCCCCACCACCACCCCCAGACATGTCTCAACTTAATATTAATGGTAAGTTCACAGTATATAGAAAAATATAATTATTTAGTGTAATAGCTTGGGTAAGCATATGGTAACTTTAAATGTTGGCTTTAGAATGTTGTAACCTGTTGTAGAATTTTTAGTTAAAGAATTATTGTAAAACACTAATTGCCAGGGCAACAAAAAGCCATATTTGGACAAATAAATTTCATATTTAAACAGTTTCATTGGATAGGTAAAATTCAATAGTCTTTCTGGTCAAAACACAACTTTATTTTACACAATATTTATATGGGGCAATCATTTTTGGCCAAAGATATACAAAAATGTCTGTATAAATAACCTATTGGAACATATAATGGGAAGATCTTAAATCAAACATTTGAAAACTGACATTCTTTTTCTGTGAAACTAATTAAGGAATTATAAGATTTTAGTTTAAATTATTGAATATCTAGTCATTGTATAAATAGTGGATATATATAGTATAGTAAATAAGAAAGCAGTAGTTAGTTATATAATGATTGTTATACTAGTGGCTATTTATTTATTATTGGTTAGTTGTTGTTAAATATTGTAGTTAATTGTTGTTATAATATATAAAAAACCTACTGTATATATTGCTTGTATCATATTATGAATATATGACTGATAAATAATTTTTGATATTGACAAGAATTTAATGACATATGGAACCGTGAGCCACCAGTAGCTGCCGCCAAGAAGGTGCCTAGCACAACATATAGTCCACCTAAACCACCCCCTGTAGTGTCAAAATCTCCAAAAGTGATAGCTAGAGGTAGAACCTTGGCATGTGTATTTGTGTGTGCCTCACCCCTCTGTTAATGTTCTAAATTCCTCACAGTGTACTTATATTGTTCACTAATAGTAATTTGTTTTCAGCATAATTTAAATATATTTATATCAGTATCTATTGATTTTATTTCTGGGCTTATCTTAATTATTTCATAAAAATTTGTTTCAATTCGTACCCAGCAAAAAATATTATTTACAGAACTTGCAAGCTTTGAAACAAAAGCCCAATCGGCATGTTTGAGCATGTTTAACTGAAAAGGTTAGTTTTTTGGCTTCAGTTTCATAAAAATAAAGACATTTTTTAAGTTTGAGAATTTTTTCAGTTGCTTTGGCAACAACCAAATCAAGCCACAATGAAAGTTATTGTCATGTATAGTTTAGAAAATTCTCCCACCTGAGTTTAAATATATGGTATTGGAGCCTGATATCATATGTTTAGTTTAGAAATGCCCTGATTACACAGATATATTTTATATGTCAAAAGTGTTAGTCAGACAAAAGTGTAAGGGTAGATTTCAGTTAGGTTTAATTTAGACTGTCATATATTCAAAATCACATCATGAACATGTAGAAATAAGATTATCATTTAGTCTCTTTTTCAGAGATTTTAAAATACATTATATTTTCATGTGTTATGTGTTTAATATTTGTCATAAACAGTCAAAATGTAATTGAGAATTGATAAGAGCAGGAAAACACTTCAACATGCTTATTTTTATGTTTTTTTAAACAGAAAAATCATTGTCATCGGATCATATTTATATGTATTTGTTGTATTTGACAGAAAAAGTTGTATTTCCTGTTTATGTGCAACACTGAATTCTGTTCAGAAACTGCATCTTTTGGTGAAGAAAAATGTTTTCATCAAAATTTTTTAAGCTTGCTCATGCCACGTCATGCGTAAAAACGAAATTAAATGATAATTTGGGAAATATTTATAATAACCATATTGAGTATTAGTGTTTGCGAAGAAAAATTAAAATTTAATACCAAAAATAATTAAAATTTAATTTTGAATATTGCTTTCATAGATGGAAATTTTTTTAAACAAATAATGCGAAATGAGAATTTACCAATTTTTTATTGATTTTTATTTTTAACAACTTGACAGCAAGTGTTCACAATTCTCATAAGTTGTTAAACCTTTATCTCTTGTGACACACATGCTTTTTGTGGCTTATTTTTGTGAAGAGGAGTGCTGACATTCAGAATGTTGTACACTTCTTGCAAGAGTTTACATTGTTCAATAGAAATTTATCTAAAATGTTATCACTAAACTCTGTTGACAAAAAGGAACGTCTTTGGTTTATGTTAGAGATAAATTTCAAGTCTTGTTTTGGAAATATAAATATCAATACATGCAAGAAATAGATAATGCCCTATTTTAAGAAAATATATAATATATATCTTCACATGACTGGAAATACAATTTTTTCAGTATAATTTGCTATTGTTGTTTTATACATTTCTTCATCATTTCATCTTCAACAGTTCCAGATCAATTTGCCGATAGCCATTTCACGATGGTGCCTCCAGAAGGTATTATCTCCCTTTATAAGCACCCATTAATTATTATTTAGGTTTAATTTTTATTACAATTTTAAATTATTTAGTTCCATTATTTTTAGTTCCTTTTTTTGTTCATTATGTGCATGGATACTTTCATTTTTTCACATTTGTTATCATTTTATTTTATTTTATTTTTATTTTAAATATAATTTATTGATAGACTCAACAATGCATGTGAAAGTTACAAAGCCAAACTAATATGCATTGTATTTTTGTTCTTTTTATGTTTAAAAAATTGATTTTACTTACCCACCAAAATATTTTTAAAATAATAATTGCTAAATCCTTGAAAATTCAAAACAGTTTTTTAAAGTCAATATCAGTAAAATTAAGAGGTATCTTATTTAATTTGAAAGAATATTGTTATAATTGCTATGTTAGATAAATGCACAAATATAATCCTCAAATTCCTGAACACAATTGACAAACATACAGCATTCTTGTCATATATAGATAGCTAGATTCACATTAAAGCTTTTCATGTTACATGTTATAGTATTGTAAAAGTTAAAAATGGAAATTTATGGAATGCTAATTTTCACTCAAATTAAAAAACAACAAGCAACTGTTTACATTTTTGACAAGAAAACTAATCAATCTTGTGAAATTAAAGTTGAAAATACTATATGCTTTTTAAAAAAATTATATTTTTACCGAAGACCCCAGTAAAAGGTAAAAAAAAAAAAACATTTTTTTCTTTCAATTTTACTATAGTCTTCAATTAACTTCTTTCAAGTGAAAGTGCTGAATAAATTCCTTGGAAAACTTCATATTCTGATGTGCAAATTAGAATCCATGATATTCAGTGATTATTGTGAAAACTTTATACTAATTGTTGACATTTAACTTTACCCTTCCATAATGAGGACCTAAAATATAACAATACTAATGGTAAAGCAGAGAGACAGTTCTTTTGTGTCAAATGTTTAACACCAGTTTTATCTCTATGACATTTGATTCGTGTTAATCTATGAAGAAAAACCTTTAAGGAGTTGCAGTTAAAATTTCACAATTAGATCAGAGTTTTCACAATAACAGTAGATTGTATTGTAAAGCTTTCATGTTTTTATTGTTACTTTTTTACAGCTACAATACGACAAGAGAAGGGATATCAGGGGCAACATGCGGCCCCTCCTGTCCCCCCTCCACCAGTGCCCCCTCCCCCAAGGGATCCATATTATGGATATTATGATGGTAGATATGGTTTCTTGTGTTGGACCATCTTGTGCATCTTGATTTGACAGGTCACTTCTAACCGATTTCTAAGTTAAATGATCCTTTCTTCTTTTTTGTGGAAATTTATTTTCAGATATACAGGAATTGACCATTGTACTTTTTAAAAAATACCTCTTTGAATTTTATTTTGTTTACCAAAATCATGTCTGCTTCCAATAAAAAGTGAACTTTGTTTCCATTTTAGTTGTGCTTTCGAACATTTGATTTATTATTGCGAGTTCTCAGTTATAACAGTTATCTTTCCTGATTTTTTTTTTTTTATTCGTCAAAGGTATGAAAATGATAAGGCATAATAAATCACAATTTTTTCCTTTGAATTGTAATTTGTGTTATTCCTTTCACCCCAGTGTGAATAGTGATCAGAATTTTGTGATATGTTGATGATTCTTTTTGACCAGCATGTTGTTTTCCCTTATCCAATTTTATTCATATGTGTGCAGTGAAAATTTCAAGGTACAAAATTTAAAATAACAAGAGCCTCTATCAGCCATATTGTGTTAAATTTGATGAAAATCATTGCAACATTTCTGCAATAAAATTAAGTTGATGATCTCCAGGTTCTTTGTTTCAGGCTTGGATTTTATTTTGTTTTTTTAAATTATTCTTTAAATAAAATAAAATCCTTAACTTTGAAATCAGGATGTTTTCACTGTACTTAAGGCATGCTTGGTCATTAACAGTAATTTGTTATTTATTTATTATTATTATTTTTTTTTTGCCAACTTGCAACATTTTTGGCCTTAGTAACTCATAAGTTTTATTCAGGATGGTCCTCCAGAGATTTGTTGCTGACAAACTTCATGTGTTACCACAAACATTCAATAAATTGTTATATTAAAATGTAACCCTATCTCGTTAGGAAGCAAATTTTGCCATTCAGATATACAATAGTTTTCTCTTTAATGAAAAATTCTTTCAGTGTCTGAAAAAGTGATTATTAAGGCCAAATATTTATGTTGCTAATGTTGTTAATGGTTGAAATAATTATACTCATGTAAACAAAGTTTGGGGAGCAGGTATAGAAGTTAAAATTCTACTGTCACTTGGTGGGTGGCTGTCTCATGGACAATCATGCCACATCTCCTATTTTTATATATAGGAATCCCCTTCTGTCTATCTGGAATGGTTTTCACAAAAATTCTTTTATGTTAGATTAATTGTAATTGTAGAAACTTCAAATGAAAACTCATTGTGACGTCATAATTTATGATAGAAATTACACTTATGACATTTTGTGAAACTGACTGCTGTCCATTTGTTTGTCTGTCAGCATACCTTGTAAGCACATCTTCTCCTAAGTCGTTCAATTGATTTTAATGAAGCTCAAATGAACATCAGACACATTGTATTGATATGCACATAGGATAGAAATGATAATCCATGGGAAGCCAGGGTATCTTTAGGGAGATTTGCTCACAGTATGTCATTTTCAACCAATCTTATCTTACGGTTCATTGGTGAGAAAGTCTACTTGACAAGATTGAGTCATCATCATTTTTCAAATTATAAAGTGTAGTTGAGTTCCCTGAATTAATGATTTCAATTACCCACCTTTCTTTCCATAATTTCTACCTGATTTTGTACACTAGGTAGCAGATTGTTACATATTTAACATAAGCATATGTTGGAGGACATTTTGCTTTACATGTGTGTTATCTATACATTGTACTTGTTCCAATGTTAAATCCAATGTAAAATAGAAGTAGCCCATGATATGATCTTTGTTTTGTTTACTTTAATTTTTTTTTAATTTTTCAGCTGTTCATGGTGTTTTGTTTATTTGCATTAAGTTTGTAGGATGTTGAATGAGTTTGAACATGAAACAAATGTGCCACAAAGAATGATTATTTTCTGTTTTATTATATTTTATAATTCCTTTTCATTTAAATCCTAAATTTGATTCAGAGTAGTTTTTATTAACCATAGAAAAATGCTAACTACAGTATATGGACATAAGTATCCATGTATTACAATTTTTACTGACATATTTCCTATTAAATCATGATTTTTTTAATGAGCTTGCAGGCATTTCTAATTAAATTTTGATAAGAATTTTCACCAATAAAACAAGAAATATCCACAGTCTCTTGTAGTATTAACTTTAAAAATATTTTTTACAGATTTCGAGAATTACTGATTAAGACACAAACATTGAATTTGTTCTCAAAGTTACTAAATTATAAAGTGAACTTTGAAGAATGAAAGATGAAGTTTTATTAAGTAATCAAAAAGATAGGTTCTTTCAGACCATTAGAGTATCTTTCATCCAAATTGAACCAGAGATTTCCTTAAATATACATTTTGGAAAATTATGATTTTTATGAAAAACACAAGGAAGAATAAACAAATGATGAATACTTATGTCCACTAACTGTTTATAATTAATGTGTGACCCTTTATTACCTTCCCAAAGAACTAAAATTCTATCTCATAACATAATAATTACATTATTAGATCAAAAAAAGACAAAGGTAAAAATTTTAAAGTATGTGACTGTTTATAGAAAACTCAGAAATCATTTAATTGGCAATTAATTGTAATTTTTTTTAACTCTGTTGTGAATTTGTTCCAGGAAATGCATTCCTCAATTATATAGCATCCAGAATATGTACCCTTTATCTTTTGTCTAACTGTTTTAAGACTTGTAAAAATTCTTTAAAAAATAAAACCATGTATTTTCCCTGTATATAACTTTTTGACACATTCAACTAATATTTTCAAAAGCTGTTGTTAGCAAGAATATGGCACAAGTATAAGGTGTACAAGGAAAGTAAGGATATTTTTGTCTGCTAGCTGAGGGTAAACTAAAGACAAAGGTAATTGTATGTTTTAAGAAATATTATTGAAAGTTTTCATAATAAAAGTGATATTTTTGTCAATTAATTGAAGAGAATTGTATAAGTTTGTTCTTTTATTTTTTGTAGAGACAGATATACCACCTCGTCCACCACTGCCACATGAAACTGCCCCAGCAAGACCCCCACCTCCAGATACAGATGATGAGGAGGATTTCCCTGTCCCACAGGCCAATCAACCCATCATGGTAAGTCGAATGTGACATAACTCATGAAGACAACGCAAGAAAAACATACATAATTGGAATAAACAGTTTAAACAAGAACATTTTAAAATTTAGAAAAACTGTCATAGAAACAAACAAAATAACTTATTGTGAAAATTAAAATATATGAGGTAAATGTCAGAGACACTGCACTCCAACCACAAGAAAAAAACAGAGGGAATTTACAAATCTAGAGGTCTCCACATGATATTGTCTATTTATAAAAGTAAATTAAATTGGTTATAAAAACAAATGTTACAGAAATGTCTTTAGTTTCCCTTAAGCTCTATTTACAAAGATAAAAGTTTCTAATTTATTAACTTGATGATTATAGATGGCAGCACATGCTCTGCACATGGAAACAAAGCAGTGGTCAAGTAAGGATAATGAGATCATTGCAGCAGCCAAACGTATGGCATTGCTAATGGCCAAACTAAGTCAGTTAGTCAGGTAATATACAAATTTTTATGGTAAATATATTTCAGTTTATGGTGGGTGTAGATTTGAATGGTTTGGGTTTAAATCATGTTGTAAGAGCAGGATTCTTGAAATCATTTTCCAGTATTTGAACATTGGCTATTCAACCTATTATAATTGTTAAGATCTTCTTCCCATATTTAACTACAACTTAATTTTAACATTTGGGTCATTTTTGTTTTAATTGTTGGACCTGATGATGCAAAAAATTATATTTGCAAACAATTATATTAGATTTAAAAGATAGAATATGGCATATATGGCAGAAAGACACAATTCACATCTTTTGCGGATTGTGAACTGCATAATTTCTCATTAAGCTGTTGCCACTAGATTGATTTCCAATGGACAGGAAAGTATGTTTTACTTACTTTTCCTGAATAACAAAAATAACAATTGTTGGATATAACACAACCACAAGTTGTTCAACTTTAAATTTTTCAGATCATAGTGTTAAAGAAACAGATAAATTAAAATTATATTTTCAAAGTATGGATATAAAATAATTTTGAGAAACAATGTTTTATTTTATGTCTTTTATGGCATAGTCACAATGAAGCTTACAATGATGACCCCAATTTCCCTTATCAATTCTTACTAGTGTCAGGAACTCTGAGGATGTCATGTTAATCACAGTTTATAAAGTTTAATAGCTTGCTAAATGTCAATCATGGTACGTACCTGTTTGAAATACATACATTTATTCTATTATTTCATAAAAATTATCAATTTCAGCACAGCATGTGATAGTTTGTTAGTTATGTGCTCAAGATAAGTGGTTCTCGTTGGCTTCCTCCTTCAAAAAATTTAACTGCCGAGATTTGACTGCTACTTTTAATACATTAAATCAACAGCATTAAAATTTGCAAAAATATATATACATGCGCTCATCATCAAGTACTATTTATATATATTTCCCTTTCAGTTGGGAGAGGTAACCTATACTTTGTCTATTGCTTTATAAATATTATCTGTAATGAATTGATTTTATAATCAAATTATCTTGTTGGTTGAATGAAGGACTTGCCTTGTATTCTGCTTCATAATGCATTTAAATTTTATTCATTTTCATTTCTCAGCTGTGACACTCAAATCTTTTTCACTGAACAGATGAATAAAAATGCTTATCAAAGCCTGCTGTTCTATTATTGGTAATATGAAGGTGTACAATTTTACACCAGGAAAACTTGTGTACAACCATGTATCCATGAAGACCTTGGTTACCTTCATTTAGAAATTGACCTCTTCGTGAAACTCCCATGCATTTTGATTGTTTTCACTCAAATTCATTTCTATCTGAATGAACTGAAGTGCAAATGTATGCTCAAATAGATTGTAACCTTGACATTACAGTATAGGAGAAGTCCTATTTCCATTTCCTGTTCACTTCTCATTTTCCTTTGTTCATGGCACATATTGATTTCTACATTTGAGCATGCTAAATTATTAGAAAGCATTAAATCCAAACTATTTTACCTGCAATTATTAATTATTGCAAGATACTATATTTGTAACAGAGCACAACACAGTGACATGTGATTGCTTATAAAATGGTCAATATAAAGAAATAAAAATGTCTTTATAATTTTTTTAATTGCCCCACAAGAAATGGCCTGGGAAAGATGCTTGCAGTCAGGTACTTTTCTAAATCAGCAGCCTTTCCAATTACATTTATGGAACTGATTGGCTTAGAACAGCTTTCTAACATTTACAAGGATGATTGTTCTGATATTTTCTGGTCTTTATAGAAAAATTAAAGTTTAATTAAGAAGTAATTTTAAATTCTTAAGAAAAATCATTTAAAACATTGCACAGATATGTACATTATATAAAACATTGCACAGATATGTACATTATATAATGTTAACTCTAAATTCAAGGAATTGTATTATTAACTGATACCTGATATGGTGAATTTGGTATTGAATGAATGTATTGATAATTATAGGGGTGAAGGTGGTTCTAAGAAAGATCTGATAGCTACTGCCAAACAGATAGCAGAATCATCAACAGAGGTGGCTAAGCTTGCTCAGAAATTAGCAGCAGAATGTACCGACAAGAAGATGAGAACGGTAATAACTCAGTCGTTATGTTATGATACCCCTGTAAACAAAGTTTATATTTATAGGAGTCAACCTGTCTATCTGTTCACATACATTGAAAGCACATCTCCACCTATACTGTCAATTGATTTCAATGAAACTTACATGAACATTCCACACAATGTGTAGATATGCATTTAGGAAGGAATTTTATCTCGGCTCTTTCACAGAACTGATAACACATAGGGTATCTTGTGAGTTTTGCTAACAGTATGTCATTAAATTCATTTATATTTGGGATCATAAGAGTTATTTAATAACTTCTTTTTATTTTTTGTTATGTTTCATTTGTGTTTGAAAATTTTGACCATAATACAAATCTGCTATTGGTCATCACTTATAAAAACTAATGACAGTGCTTGAAATTAACAAAAATACAGGTTGACCTGGATCTGCTAAACGAAAAAATCAGGCAACCAGGATAGAATTTTAAGTTGATCGGAATATTTTATGATCCAAATTGAAATGGTCTTCAAAAGGAAGGTGCACCTTCAAAATTGAAGACACTGTCTTATCTCAGTTACGCAGACACTCTGTTACATATTTTGTATCATAATTTTAAGCATTTGAATGATTGAGAATAGTCAATACTGACTAGATGCAAGCTCGCATTTATCAACCATACACGAGTTGTAGAAATCTTTACTCTGGCGATAACAAACAAACAAAAATAGAAAAAATTTGTCGTCACTGATTTTTTATTCTCCTTCTCCAAAATGTCCTCGTTTCAGAAAACCTGTAATTTCAGGTGCCTGATACAAATTTGTGATGACCAGACGACTGGCAAGTTCAAGCACTGTTATGAAAATGCAAAAATAGTCTTTCATTTTTTATACATTTACAAGAAGTTTTATTCAATTTTCAAGATTCCGAAGATTAAAAAAAATTTTAATTATAAGCTTAAAATGATTCCTTTACAGTCCCCGTTAGCTTCTGTTGTTTTTGTGTTATCTAAGGCATTGTCATGGAGGCGACAACTTCTTAGACCTCTTTAATTTCATTTGGTTATGAAATATCAAGTTTTAAGTCACATGGTTGCCTTTGCACCAATCAGATTTAATGAAAGTTACACCTATTTAACATAATGATTGTTTAATAAATGCAAATTTAGGTACTTATTCAAAAGTTACATGGTTTGACTAGCCATTTATTAACCAGTCCAAACCCCAACACTACAAATAGAATAGTTATATAGCAGAAGTTCAGAAGCCTCCATCTCTTCTTACATTAAAACAAAAGGAAGGGAATTTGTTGATAATATTTTTAATAAATGAAAGACTGTTGTGTTTGAAATATAAGAAAATGTTTCGTGAGAGATTGTACAACATTATTGATGATTTCATGCTGAGATTTTGTGGGTCAGTTCAAGGTATGTGTGTAATCTTGAAAATTGAAATACATTTCATAGAAAACTGATACTGATAGTTGATAAATTTTGTTGGCTTGTTATACAGATTGAAGTGATTTGTTTTGTAGAATTTACTTCAAGTATGTGAGAGAATTCCAACTATTGGTACTCAGTTAAAGATTTTATCTACTGTAAAAGCCACCATGCTGGGAGCTCAAGGTAAGAACTTAATTTTGTGTTTTATAAAATTAAAAATAATATTTACTATCTTAATTTAGAATTTTTGGCTACCAAATTTTAAATATTATCAATGTGTTGTTTATACAGTTTTATTGTGTTGCTTATACATTTTTATAATTATTATGAATTTATTTAAAAAATTTTCTTACTGTTTCTTTTATACTAAAAATATATATACCTTCTCAAACTGTAAATGTAGAGAATATTTATCTTATGCCTATGCATTATATAGGTCAATTTTTTAATTCATTTCTTTACAAATATTTGGTGGAATATGAAGTCAATTGCACAGGAGCAAAGTTGACATGAATTAAGATAATAACAAACAGAAAACAATTGTACTTTCCTACCTGAAAGTTAGCCAGTGTAATATGTGACATATTTTCTGGGTTATATGCCTCTTGTGTAACTTGCTAAACATAAAGGACTTCATTGTTTTTGTTGCCCTTTAAACGTACTTAATAACGTGGACCTTAATGAATGACAAACACTGTAAATGAAGAAAAAAAAATGAATAATGATACTCTCATCACCTAGACATTCATTTGATAGAAATAATAATTAAATTAAGTTTACCAATGCTGAATGAACATGGAGAATTTTAGTAGTTAGTATGCTATATGTACATTTCAAGCAGCAGCTATTAATAGAACCAAAACAAAGGAACACCAAGATCCAAACATAGTAAAAGAGGTACTCATATCGAAAAAGGAAACCTAATCTGATGCATATTAATTGCAATACATTTTAAAGCCTTTCCATAATTTGAATTTAGAATTTAAACAAATGCAGCAAATTTCTATAAAATAAAATAAAATATTTTTGATAAATTTCATGTCTGACAAGTCTGATAAATGGGTTGGTGAATTCCCTCTGTCCCCCACAAAGTCATCGACCCAGTCAGCTAAGCTCAACTTTTTTGACATATCATAGCACTGTGATGTCATGATGTTTGCCATGATAATAGGTGGTAGTGGTGGTTGATTGGCCAGCATTGTCCTGATATTTGACTTGACTTTGACAAATTTGATCTGTTGATCTAAAATTATCATTTAACTCTGGTTACATTTTAGAATCCAGAAACATTTTTAAATTGTAAAATAAAGTATTATTTTATCGTTTTGATTTTTATATATGTTACTGTTAAGAATAACCTGGGATCCTCAATATGATGCTTTCCTTGGAGAGTAAGCACAAAAAATATTAAAAGAGCCTGCAAATGTTTTTCTTATTATAAAATTGATATATTTATGCTATATAGAACCTGTACCTGCCCCAGATGGAAGTGAAATAGCTTGTGGTAATTTAGCATGGGATGAACCTTTAATTTGTAGTTGTCAATTAATTGATAAAATTTCCCCAGTGTTGAATAGATCATCATTGAATGTATTTGTGTGTTATTCCCATTCCCTCGCACAACATTTATTAACACTAATCTTTCAGCAATGTCAGATTTGTGGTTTTCACTGTTGAATTGTAGTGGTTTTGAGTTGGTCTATCAATAGGCCCAACAAAACTGAAAGGTAGATATCATCAGTTGTTGACTGGGAATTTTCTCCCAAAAAAATTTCATAATATTCATTCATGGCATTGTTTTCTCTAAAAATTTCCAAGTTTTTTACTGTACTATTTGTCTGCATGAAAGATTTTGAAAAAATTTATAATGCAATCTCTTTATTTTTTACAAGAATATTAATTGGATTCTACAAAACATTATTAAAATATTTCAAATTAATTTATGGTAATTCGTTCCAACTTGCCATAAAATATAAGCAAGTGTCAGATCATTTCTAGATTCACACATAATTATGTAATGAGCTAAAATTTTATAAATTTGTTGAACTTATGTGAAGTACATATCCTTGTTGATTGGGATAAATTAAAAACCATTGTCTACTT
>JAULBM010295124.1:0-15327 GCA_032357055.1 Geukensia granosissima | reverse complement strand
AGATTTTATAATAATGTTGTAACGATAACCTTTCCGGATAAGTTTATTAAGATGAATTTTAAGATTATGTGGATTTTTATTTTTTATCAAAATATAGACACTGAACATATAATAGCAATGTTGGTTTGAAGACTGAAATCTAAATATTTCCTTCATCATAGTTGGATGATTATAATTATCAATATTAAAGTTAACACTACTGTTACAAAATAATACAAATACGTCATTATGAACCGCTGCAAAATTACCATTAAAATTACGGTATCGCCTATTGTATCAAGTATTGTGGTGTTACCTTTCAGAATCTGTTCTCCAGCTTGCTATCTAATAGTTATGGCCTGTTTGATTTGTTTCGGTATTTGGGTTCTTACAATTTATATGATTTGTGCAGTTTATGACTCTAAGTGATTGCGACTAACTACCGGCTTTGACTGAGAAGTCTAAATTAAGGATTTTCCTGTGTCCTTTTGGTATCCTTAAATTGAATTTGTTCAATAAATTCAGGAGACCTCATGATTTTAAATTATTCCTTAGGGCTTAAGTGTTCAACATATTCAACGCAAGGTTAAATTTGATTGATTTCCACAAAGTTTAACTATACAGCTTAAAATTAAACCACGAGTTAAAATATTGAAAAACTGGTTTGAGATTGAAATGATATACTGTTTATTCAGAAAATATTGCGTTCATATATTATTGCGATTTTGAAACCTCATTTTTGCGATTATCACTCAGTCGCATTATTCGCAATAACATAAACATCGCATCAATTTCTGAATTTACCGTAATGAGTTCCCTTTCAAATGCAACAAATTCATATGCGTATGCTTGTAAAGGTTTGTGTTGTGCAATGTAATGTAATTTTTGAAACAATATAAATATGATAAGATGAAAAATCATGAATATGTTAAATAAAACGTCTTTCGCGTGAATTATATTTACAAAAAATGTACTTGTAACAAATAATATAGCACAATGACAAACCTATGACCACAAAACTGACTTGTAACAAGTACGTGAAACATTTGGTACAAGTCAATCTAGTTATGTGGGGCCCCAACCCTTCCTAACGAATGGTCAATGCGCACTTTCTGAATAAAGACCGGTAAATTTTTTTGCTATAAATCATGGACTGTGCTCTATCTCTAGAAAAGCCGACGTGAAAAGTCATCACCCGGTTACCGAAAGCTATATTTTTATGTTTTAATTGAATTTTGCCTTATTGTATTTGTGAAAGATTACAATGCGCAAATAACAGTTTCTCCTGATTATCATCAAATATTTCATAAATATTATTCATGTGTGTCATAGAATTTTATTATTGTACATGCATATAAAAGAAGTGTTTTTGAGTATGCTGAGATGCCTGCATTCAGATATACAAAAAGAAATTAATTTAAACGAAAATGAAACCTTTGATGAATGAAATTTCGCTGTCGAGCCGCCAGAATGATTTTACTACTGGCTTTCTTAAGGCAAGATAATATTATATACAAATCTCAAATCAAAATTATGACATAATTTTTTTTCTTCTGGATCAACGGTTGGTAGAGTCAGTTTTTATGTAATAAAATCAAATATTACGGTATAAATTGATAAATTTTGAATAGTGTTTACACTAAATTGCATGAATTATATCATAGTACGATCTTTCGTTTTTTTTAAGAAATATAACGTCAATTATAATGTATGTGGGGTCTATTCCAAAATGTAGTTGTATGTCGAAAGTTTTATTTAGAGGATATCTGCAATGAAATTCATTGTTCGAACACTTCCCAAGCTACAAACTTGACAGAAAAATAGATCGTAATAGAACATCTAACTGTTACCACCCAGTTAAAGGCTGCATCTGATAATATGAATGTTACTACAATGTACTGGCAGGCTAAACTGCATAAAACTCCGTACAGGTCTCAGTTAATTTCTGCTTTCAGTAAATTCAGTACCACTAATGTCTCAATCCGTTTACCTAGTGCCCCAACTACTATTAAATGCAGGCAAACCAACAGGGACACACTGCACTCCTCTCATTGCAGATTTATTTTATATTGTTGTGAATGACAGTTTATGACAAAAATTCAAAAAGACCCTTCAAAACATGATTTATTGGAAATTTGAATAATGCTTTTAGATATTTGGATGATGTTTTAGCTTTAAATAATCCAAAAATTAATCTTACCTTAAATAAAACTAATATCAGAAATGCTCTTACTCTCTTTTTAGTTTTGGATTTGTAAAAAATCAAACAGGCTTGTTTATACAATAAAATTTATGATGAAGGAGACGATTTTTCTGTTCTTATAGTTATCTTTCCGTTTCTTGATGGGGACGTGCCTTTAGGTCCTTAGTGTGGGGTTTACATTTCACAACTGGTTTGATTTGCCCATGTTTGCACCAAAGTTTCGTACTTTTATGATCACAATCTTTATCTTACTTTTAAACGTTTGCAGCAGAGATACAGATATAACAAGCTTCTCAAGACTTTTACAAAAATACGACCGCAAGTGTAAAATTTTTGTGCGACAAGGGATATCACATCCTACGTTCAATGGAAACATATAAAGCTTACAAATTTAAAGTTCAGTGTAGAATACTCATGTGAGAGATCAAAAGTGCATAGCTCAAAGAAATTTGACCCTTTAATCTCAAACATTTTTAAACAAACTTATCAACAAGTGGTACAAGTTCGACTTTGTAGTCTAGACATTAAAACTTGTTTTTGTTTTGGCATTGCATCCATCTCGTCTTTCTTCACCTTTATTGACAACTCAGTATTAAATGCTGCGTTTGATGACATCCCGTGTTGAGAGGCGTGATGTTTTATCACCAATATCTCACCATGACCTTGCTTTCAATAACTGCGAGCATTCATTATAGATTTATCTTTTTTGCATGTATTTTTGTTAAGTATTCTTATAGTAATAAGGTAGTGGGTGACTTTCTGTTTGATTTTATGGTTTGTTTGTTACTGCTTTTGTTTTCTTTGGTTTTTTTCCTTTGACCACTGGATGGGGGAGGGTTTGGATCTCACTCAACTAGCTTAACCCAACACATGTCTCATGTACCTGTCCCAAGTCAGGAATTGTGGTTATAGGTTTATCTGTGTTTATTGTTCTGTAAAATGTACATTTTCGATAATATTCAGGTAAAGGCAGTGTTATGTTATGCATACACGATTTTTTATTTTGGGCGATTTAGAGCTTTTCACAAGGAGTGGTACGCCGACCTTGTTGAAGGCCTTGTGGAGACCTCTAGATTTGTCAACTTTTCTGTTTTTCTCGTGGATGGAGGGCAGTTTCTCTGACATCTACCCTATATATTTTCATTTTCAATGACACAAGAAAACTAAGACACCCAACATCGGATAGTCAACTTAGTAACACGACGGGTGCCACTAGTGGAGCAGGAGTTGCTTACCCTTTCGGAGCACCTGATCTCACTCTGGTTTTTGTAGGGTTTGTGTTATTTCAGTTTTAGTTTCAAGGTGTTTTATGTGTGTTATTCATTTCATTTCTTATCTGTCTTTAGACTTAACGATTTCTGTCTGTCCCTTTGGTATCTTCGAATTCCTATTATCATGTTATATTCGCACATATGTATTATGGTGTTTCCGCATGTAAGGTGATTAGTTCTCTGATCATTTCCAACATTATCTGGTATATCCCGATTTCAATCAAATAATCTTTTATACAAATTCAAACAAACCGCAATTTTTGAGTCTTAATCTTCAAAAACACCTGCCTCTGGTCGTTTTTTTGTTTGTTTTTGTTTGAAATTTTGACTAGTATATAAAAAAAGAAATTTGGCATAAATGCCTATATATCATTAGAAGTAAAAGAATACATGGGTTGTGCAAATTTCAATAAAATAATATATATAGACACGAAGTAGAAAAATATATACAGTTTAGTACCGTATAAAGCTATTTACTAGAAAGTCAATATTTGTGTCAATTAAACAATATTTAATAATAATGTTGTGGCGATTTCCTGTAAATATTTCTTTTTAAGATTTAGATATAACATGTAACTAGCTAAGAAACATAAGGAATCAGATAATATGTTCTTAACTAGCTTAGACACACTAGGGATTAGATCATATGTCCTTAACTAGCTTAGACACACTGGGGATCGGGCAATATGTCCTTAACTAGAGAAGACATACTAAGGATCAGATAATATGTCCTAAACTAGCTAGGACACACTAGGGATCGGATATGATAATATGTCCTTAACTAGCTTAGACACACTTAAGATCAGATAATGTGTCCTTAACTAGATAAGACACACAAGGGTCAGATAATATGTTATTATTTTAATAAGATACACTAGGGATCAGGTAATATGTCATTAACTAGCTTGAACACACTAAATATCAGATTATATGTCCTTAACTAGCTAAGATACACTAGGGATCAAGTAATATGTCTTTAACTGGCTTGGATACACTAAGGATTAAATAATATGCCCTAAACTAACAAAGATACTATAGGAATCAGATGATATGTCCTAAGTCGATAAGATACACAAGGATTCAGATAATACAGTGGATGTCCTTAACTAGCTAGCACACAATAGGGATCAGACAATATGTCCTTATCTAGATAAGATACACTAGGGATCAGATAATATGTCCTTAACTAGATAAGATACACTAGGGATTAGATAATATGTCTTCATCTAGATAAGATACACTAGAGATGAGATAATATGTCCTTAACTAGATAAGATACACTAGGGATCAAATAATATGTCTTCATCTAGATAAGATACACTAGGGATGAGATAATATGTCCTTAGCTAGATAAGATACACTAGGGATCAGGTAATATGTCCTTAACTAGATAAGATACACTAGGGATCAGATAATATGTCTTTAACTAGATAAAATACACTAGGGATCAGATAATATATCCTTTACTAGAAAAGACACACTAGGGATCAGATAATATGTCCTTAGCTAGAAAAAGACACACTAGGGATCAGATAATATTTCCTTAACTAGCTAAGACACACTAGTGATCAGATAATATGTCCTTAACTAGATAAGACACACTAGGGATCAGATAATATGTCTTTAAATAGGTAAGATACACTAGGGATACGATAATATGTCATTAATTAGGTAAGATACACTAGAGATCAGAAAAGATATACTAAGGATGCATCAACGGACTCGTGATTATCACAATGAGTAAAGTAGGGATTGTTCAATCCTTGCTGTAGTAATTTCAAAACAACGGTAGATATCCGTTATTGTGCATATTTTGTGTTATCACTATCACGTATCATTACAGCTTTTATATTTCTGAATATATTAAACATATCGAAAGAGGTATAGATTTGATAACCAAATAAAATATAGTTCATGACATCTATGCCTCTCTATTATGATAACATTTAACCACCTATTATCTCCTATACTTATAAAAATTATAATAGAAATGAAATACTTAATTTGATGTTCAAATTCATAAAAAAATTCTTAAATAAGGTATCTATTCGTGTTTGCACCAAACATTCAAAAATGTGGTGGTTTCGAGGTAAATACTACGTGTTTACTAACAAAACATCATCAAAAATAGCAATAGGTAAGTCCTCTGTTGAAGTTTTACTCAAGACATTTTACGGTCGACACCACAATCTAGTCTGCTGACATGGAATATCCCGTTTCACAGATGAAGACGGATCTTTTCCTGTGAAGTCGCCGAGTAAACCAAAAACATGTTGTTCGCCTTCTCCGATCGGATGGTGTGATATCATAAAACGTTCCACCTTATCCTGAAATAACTAATACCTGATGGGAAAATGAACAATGCGGCGGCTGTTTTTAAAGAGACAAGAACTGCTTACCATTCTTGACAACCTGTATTCATCACCGTGTTTTGGTGGAGTCCGCTGTTTTCGTAGTTTTGTTTTTTTAGTTTTATATGTATATATGTCATTTTCTGTATTGTTCGTGCTCTCGAGATTGCCGTGTCTGTCGACTTTTCCCGTTTGCCTGGCACTTCAGTTTTTTTCTCCTCGTTTTTATTTGAAATACCTGACTAATTTTTGTTATTTCAAAATATTTTTGGATAAAAAATATAACTTTACCAATGGTGAATAACTAAAGGAAATTTATTATGCTATAGGTACATAAGGAATCCGAAGGTACTAAACGGATGGGTCAGCAACTCCTGCTGCAATAGTGACACCCGTCGTGATACTCAGTAGTCAAAGTATATAGTCACAATCGATGTTAGTCACAACGGTAAAGGAACGTATTTGTATTCATGACAATGGGAAGATGTCCATTGTCCTTTGTGAAATGGAGATTTCGTACCGGTGAACCAAATCATAATGGCAACCGAAAAACTTCCAGGGTAACGGCTCTTATCTTTCCCCGAGAAACTCTTGGCTCAGTAGATTTCTTGTCAGCTACAGCCCTCTATCAATAAAATCCTAATAGGAAGCGCTAACCCTGGAGTAGCGTTTCAACTGAAAAATATACACTCCATAAGCAGGTGCGGCTGGAATGTTACTAATTATGAACGGAAAGTTTACAATCGGAAAATCAAAGTCATCTCTCTTGTCGTAAAGTTTTGAACTTAACCCGCCCTTACTGTCAATTTCTAGGTCTATGTCTTTGTGGAAAGCAGATCTTTCTGTTTCTGTAGTATCTTTAATTTAACTTTCAATGGGATGTATGCGGTCAACGTAGTGAAAGCACATCGTCTATAAAGCTGAACGTGAAACCAAACGATTGAGTCAACTTTCTCTCTTTTTTCTGTAGAAGGCTCGGTATGAAGTCTGTATGTGTTAGATCCCACAAGTAGCATTACATGTATGACCAAAACCTAGGAAGTCTGAGATGCAACAAAGAAAATTGAATTTCTTAAATCCAAACAAAATCTAAAAACGAAGGCAAATCCAGCAGAAGGGATAACAACCTGGTGCAGATTTCTGTTATACATTATTTGATTTAAGTAAGGTGTTTATGCGTCATAAAGTCACATGTTCCAAAATCTTCCTAAAGGATGTCGTAAATGAAATATATATATATATATATATATATATATACATACAGTATTCAAATCACCAGCTCACCTTTGAATATTCGGACGAATTTATTCAGATTCGACTATGCTCTCAAAAACAAAATAGAATAGTCTCTAAAAGTTATATAAAAAAACTGTTAAACATGTTCAATCCTTATATCAGACACTGATTTAACTAATAACTTTACGCTTAAAAGTGGTCAATCTTGTAATCAAAATTATTTGTACTGTTCATCCTCGATTTGATTTATGGATAAGCATGAAAGCATTTTGGATTGGTTTTGGGTTGGTTGATGGATGATTTAACAAAATTAAGTGTGGTAATCTGTTCATGGAAAGCGACAACGAAAGTGATCGTTACTTGTATTAACATTTTTATCAATGAATGTACGTATAATTGAAAAGACTTAGCAACCATCAGATTATCTGATCTCAGAAAGAGACGTATTCGTATTTCAACAATTATTTTCTGCATTTGCTAATGGATACAACGATTAAACAGATAGTGTAAGTAAATTTTCAAGCCCCGCTGTAGTTCTTTAAAATAAAATAGTTGATTAATATTTCGCAATGACGTGAAGGAAGTCACGGTTATCGTAAATACACACATCCGGACATTCATGAATCTTTAATCAATTATCTTTTGCCACGTCTACAAAAACCACTTAAAAATTATTACATTCGTACTAGACTCTATTTATTACGATTCTCCAGCTCAACTCTATTAAGGATACATAGTCCTTTCTGTATAAACTACACGCTTTCATTATGAATATTGCGCGGCACAGATTGTTCTGACCAGTTTGTACGTCTTAATAGGATGATATCAAATGTAATTTCTTTAAATTGATTGTCTACAGCAAGGATACGTCTATTCAAAGTCGCAATCTTCCCTACCTTATAGTTTATGGTTGCCAATCGTGAATTGGTTGATCCATATGGTATCAGTTTACCTCAACTAGCTGTGCACCTGTAACCGGAAATACAACAAAACGTTGTCTCGAATTGACATTACCCAAATTATGATTATAAGCTTCAACGACGAGTGTCGCGCCTGAGACAGGAGATCCTTTTCTCACATCCAGGACAATGGTATCCATGGTTTTTACGGATCGAGATTTCTGTCTTTAACCAGGGGATGTAAGACTAGCTACACGCATTTATTCCCGCCAAATTCATTTTGCATTGAAAGTTATCATAATATCGATTAAATTGTGATTTCAATTCATTCGGAGAACTATATATTTAAGTCTTATTGACCGGTATGAAATATCCATTCCACAGATGACAATGGATATCTTCCAACTCTCATGAATACAAATCCGTTCCTATACCGGTTGTGACTAACATCGATTGTTACTATACACCGGCTTTGACCACTGAGTCACACGACGGGTGCCGCTAGTGGAGCAGGAGTTACTTATCCTTCCAAAGCATCTGAACTCACCCTGGTTTTTGTAGGGTTCGTGTTACTCCAGCTTTAGTTTTCAGTGTAGGTTGTTTGATCTGTTTGTCTTTCGTTTCATTTTTTGGCCATTGTCTTGTCTGTCTTCCGACTTAACGATTTCTGTCCTTCGAATTCCTGTTATTATAATATAAAATGTTGAATCAAAGTTTATTGTGGTATTTAAGATGTGTAAACACTCCGGTTTTTTAAAAGCGCAAACTTTGCACGCGCTAAATTTTCTATGACGTTGCATGATGGCAACAATGGCGTTCAGCGAGTGGTCTGTCGAGATAGAAATCTTACCCTCGGGTGTCCGAGATTGTGGTGTTAGATACTATGTATCCTTCTGGAGCAACTGATCCAACTTCTGTATTGTAAGAAGTTTGTTGAGTCCAAACCTTTGTTCTATTTGTCTTTGTATTCTGTTAGTTTGTTCCGAGTTTTTGTTTGTTTTTTTTTTTTTTTTTTTTTCCTTCAGACTATGCACTTTTGATCTCTTGAATCGGTATAGTACACTGGACTTGTTAAATTTCATTTCAAATGAAGGGAACATTCCCCATCGATATGATATTGATCAAATAATGGTTACATTTGTTACATTTGTTACTATTAAAAATAAATATATTGATTAAAAATGAATGAATAGACAAGTTTAATTATAAGTTTTGTCATTTCGGACCAGCAATAATGACAGAAATCATACGATTTTTTTATTTTTTCAAATCTGAGAAACAGATTATACCGTATACTGGGGATTTTATAGTAACTCTTCTCTATTAACGTAGCATATCAACAAAAAAACTGATATGTCAGCCTTCGTGATATGTCATTGGCAGGTTACAAATGATTAAGTAGAAAAGCAACATGTGCAACATGTTGCAAACTAACCAATTTACAGGCAAATAATTTTCTCAAAGGGTCAACGCAAAAAAATATTTTATACCTTGTAATTGATTAAGATAATGCTTATCATTCAGAGGAAACGCTGGTGTTTCGTGTAAAATCTTCTATCTTACAACCTTTCAGTGAAAATTCCTGAAGTTTACGAATTTCGCAAACCGTTACTAGTTAAATATTGCGAAAAGGGAATGTTTAATGTACATTTCAAGGAGTAATCTCTCCTCAATAGCATTAGAATAAAAAGGTAGGCAATCCTACATCACAATATAGTATTACTGAAAAATTCTTATCCATACCAGCCAAAACAGCCAGATTTAGAGAGAGAAATATCTTCTATGTGCAATGCAAGGAGTGCGGCCTTTACTTTCATTTTAGAAATTTAAATTTAAATTATTATTTGACGATATGCGGTAAAAGGTCATGCAAGACAATTCTCACAACTAGACAGACTCTGGCCCATCAGCAGAGGTATGAACCCAATGGTTAAAAAATACGTTTACCACTGTCGAATAAATTTGAGGAATTTTATACGCTATGTAAATTTTACGGAAAAACCTTATAAAATTTATGGTTATGTTTTGAATGCGTTGTGCAATACAATTTTCATTTAGCTATTATCATTTTCAACATATGAACTTAAAACAAACTAATTTGATAAAAAAAAAACATATTTGAGTAGATGTTGATGAAAATGACAGCATATTTTGATAATCCAAGTCTAATTTTTTTCATTAATGTTGTTCCCGTGTCAATACAGTTATCAAATGGTCCATAATTTTGGTTTTTCATGTTAGCTTTGATATGTCCACTGTTTTCTCTGAGGCTACCCTTAAAAACAAAAACATTTTAAAGAGTCCAGTGTAGAATACCCATTGATCCACGAACTCCTTTAAAAAATTATGACCACGAGTTCAAACAACGATAACTGAAATTATCAAATATGGATATAAATCTAGGTTTAAGATCAAATAGACCCGTTTGTAATGCAGTTGATATAAACCGGTTAATTGAGTGATTTTATCAACATTGGACACCCCACTATTCAACCACTTATCGAGTAAACTTTATCACAGTATTCTGAAACCAAAATTACTCAAAAACAGTGTGTTTACCCATTTGAGATATCAAACGCGCATCGTGTTAATCAATAGACAAAACCGGTGTATAGCCACAATAAATGTTAGTCACAACCGGTATAGTATCGTATTTATATTCACGACATTGAGAAGATATAAATGTCATGTGTAAAATTCGTACCAATCAACTAAATCAACTAAACCGAACAAACTTTCCCTGAGAAATCCTTGGCTCAGTACTTTCTTGTCAGCTGAAATCCTCTATCAATAAAATCCTGATATGGAGCATAACACCTGGAGAAGCAAATCAACTGAGAAATATACAATCCGTATGCAGGTGCGGCTGACATGTTGTTGAACATGGACGGAAAGTTTACAATCGGACAATTAAAGTCAACTCTCTTGTCGTAAAGTTTTATTTTTAACCCTACCTTACTCTCAATTTCTAGGTGTAAGTATAGGTATAAAGCAGATCTTTCAGTTTCTGTAGTATCTTTGATTTCAAGATCAATGGGATGGTTGCGGTCAACATAGTTACTAAATTTATAGTTTTTCAGTGAAAGGACATCGTCTATATAGCTGACCGTGGAACCAAACGATTGAGTCAACTTTCTCTCCATCCACTGTAGAAGGCTCTGTATGAGGTCAGCTCCATACGAATAAAGGTAAAAATCGGCGAGAAGGGGTGCATAGCTGGTTCCATTGGACAGTCTGTAGACACAATCTTCAGGGTACTGTTTGTTAGAATCAGAGAATTTTATAACAAAATAAGGCTTGTCCCTCCCAAGAACCAAATATTTATATCTGCGTTTGCCATCTTTTTTACAGATCAGAGGTGAACAAAGGGTCTTAATTTTTCTTTTGAGTTTTGAATGTGGAATATTAGTAAACAGGGTAGAAAATTCATCTAAAAATAATTCGAAGATACCTTGGGGCAGATATAAATTGTTAAATGAGACGACAAACAAGATCATTGCCAACAAACTAAAATGAAAGACAGACAAATACAAAAATCACCACAGTAGTTCAAGTTTGGTTAAAGCGAACCCTTCAAACCTTGGATATCCTCCTACTATAGCGAAATGGTTAGTTTGGGTCGCAAAAAGAAATACTTAGAGTTACAATAGTACAACTGAATTGTCTTGACGGAATTGGAAATTCGGTTAAACATTTTAACTTTTCAATTTAACAAAAATGAATTTAAGTAATGTTTCCGTTATTTTAAAGGCATTTTAGACGTTACGAGTAATACAAGTGTGCAAAACAAAGTCATCCTTATGAAAACTGGCAATTAGATCGTAAAGAATTAATAGCCATTTAAATTTTTATTTTGGTAATACTAGGGATTACAACAATCCTTTAAAAGCACAAATATCCCATACATCCTGACGTAAAAGACCAAAATACAACAATATTATCAATAGAATTTATACAGAAACAAGTACCTAAATATTTACTTTAATGAGTTTCAAGCACATTATAACATATTCTTTTTCCAAAAATAAAAACAACTTAGTCTTTCTGTGCCCCTGATTGGTAAATATATAGTCAATTAAATAAAACTATTTTTTAAACATCAAAGAGAAAGGCGTTCATAAATCGACTGTAAAAATGATATTATCTGATAATATTATTGTAAATCAATTTATTTTTGTTCGTAATATATCCTTGATATTTAGGATTTATTTGTGGATAATTACTAAATATGCATTTTGATGTTTATCTAAATGGATTTGATAAATAACTATTTGATGATTTTATAAGGAATGCAGATGCTAGCAAAAATGGAAAAAGCTCTTGTATTCTCCCATTGTGTTTTATCAGACATTTTTAGTAATGATATTATGCATATACCATTGTAGAATTTTTACCCGTTTTCAGCTGATAAATTCATTTGGTAATTTTTCCTGATAAACCCATATTTCAACAAATGATCAACCGATCATTGGCTACACATGGAAAGAATCTTAAATTAAACCATCATTTTGTTTTAAATTGTGGCGTAAACTACTTCGTAAATTACAATCGAAGAAAATAAATTTAATATAATTTAAATGTATTCAGAATCATTAAGAACTTAACAATATCTGTTGGCTACCTATTTTCTATAAATATTGTGAATTTTATTTTATTTTTTATTAGGAAAAGTTCAATTCGAGGGAAATCCAATCAACTTAAAATAACTAGAAATAATTCTTGGAAAATGTAATTAATGTATTTAATTTTATTTTTGTTATTAATATGTTTTTTTCAAATATTTTACAGTTATAATTCTTACTCAAATTTGTCCTATGTGTGTACTCTCTATTCGGATTTGTTGAACAACTGTTGGGTTTTAATGGCCACTAGTTGGGGAAGATGGGGAACCAACTAAAGTAATTCAACTCCACCACATGTCTAATTTGCTTGTCCCATGTCAAGAATTGTGGTCATAGGTATGTATTTGTGATATATGTTTGTTAAATGTAGAAATTTGATTATTAAGATAAGAGCAGTATTATTTCCACATACACGGTTTTTTATTTGGACGATTTAGAGCTTTTCACAAGGAGTGACATTCCTTCTTTTGAAAGGCCTTAAAGAGACTGTAGATTTGTATACAGATTTTTTATCGTGGTTGGCGTGCAGTCTTTATGACATTTACACTATATTTTTTATTTAGCAAAAACGTTTCTTGCTGTGCATAATCAACCTTTCAATACTTATTCAATAAGTTTTGCATTTTATGTTAAGGAAAATAAGAAAAAATTCCCACATTCATAAACCTTTGTAGAATGCCCATGCGCGAGATAAAAAAAGCATCGACCAAATAGAATAGAAAAACTCGAAACAAACTTAAAGTTGAAAAAAGGACAAGACTTGGCTTTCTCCTTTACAAAACAGGTGTAGAATCAGGTGTCTCATGGACGTATCCTTGTTTAAGTTATTAACATGACAACAGCAATGCTTTCTTCAGAACTTTCTGATACTTGGAATAGGTACTAAAGCATTGATTCAACTGCGACACAAAAAGCCGTGGAAATTTGACGAATTTTTATTCGTTATTCCGAAGATTTTTTCTATCTATATCAAACATATACTTCTGACTTTCAACAGAAGTTACCCCTCTCAAAAAAGTTGGTTACTACTGACAGCTAAAGAGTTACCAACTTAAAAATTCATTAGTTGGTTTCAACTGACAGCTAAAAGTGTTACCCTCTTAAAAACTCTATAGTTGGTTTCTACGGACAGCTAAAGTTGTTACCCTCTTAAGAAGTCAATGGTTGGTTTCTCCTGACAACTAAAAGTGTTGTCCTCTTAAAAACTCAATAGTTGGTTTCTACGGACAGCTGTCAAGTTTTAACCCTCTTACTGTATTTTCTTTGATCTGTTTGAAACTAACTTAAATTAAAATTTCTATAAAAATGTTCGTCAGACGTTGATTAATTAAGATTGTATCAATCTATTGATTGAGTAATAAGGCAGATTATTCACAAATGAAAAACATTCCTTTTATTAATAATAATAATTTACGAACCTAATTATAAAATGACAGTGGTCAAATTTTTTGTTGTTGAGGTATTGCAGCAATAATAAAAGATATTGAAAGCAGTAATATTACCACATTGCCTTATTGAAAATGCCACACAGAACCGGCTATTATTGATATGCTTAAGACAGTTGAACGTTTTTGAATGGTATTAACAGATAGAGCATTATAAGTTTTTCTGAATTTTAAGATGAAGAGACAGGGAAATTTTCCGAAAGCTATCGCACAAATTAGAGAAATACACAGTTCAAGATTGTTTTGGCTAAAACTCAATCTAAAACAAACTAATTGTACACATTTGATTATGAATAATTAAGAAAAACGTCGTCTAACAGATATTGAAAACCATTTTAAATGGTTTATTTTTTCCTCAAAAAGTAAATAGATTTGCGACCCTTCGATCCGAATATATTTAAAAAGTTTTTTTTAAATTATTTTTTAATGGAACCAAAATTCATAATGTTATTTTAAGTAAATACAGAGATTTAATATCACATAAATAAGAACAATTTTTCTGTATTCTTCTTTGAAGATTACACAACGGTATAAAGATCTGTGACTGTACATAATATATAACATTTTTTCCTATCGGAAGAGACGAAGCTGAAAAAGAAAAACAGCAAACATTCAGTATTAAACATTTTCAAGTCCTTTCATGATTTGGTATATTGGTATAGCACGTCTACCAGTAGTTGTGAGTATATCTGGTAGGTAGAATGAAACAAAGTCTGGAACCCTTGAAGTTTGACACAAGACATTAGATTTTCCAATTTATACTTTATATTGTGTTATAACAGCATGTATTTTCTTTAATACTGGGGATTATGTAGTCACTTATATGCAAGGAGATCACATGGCATATTCATTTAAAAAGTTCTTATTTTATAAATATATATGTAATTTGATATTAAAATCATAAGACCAGTGTAGCGTTCCCGTGTGGGATATCAAAAATCGCATAGTCCAAATGGAAACAAACTAAAAGACAAAATGTTAAAGAACAAAAGTTTTCACTCCACGACCCGTCAAAACAGGAGATGATAAGTTGATCGAGAAAGGTAAACGTCCCCTGCGCAACACATGTTTACTCTAATCTGGGTTAACGTCAATCCGAGAAATGGTCAACAGAGTGTTGAAATACCGCAAACAGGTCCAAAGCAAGTTGAGATATTCTAATACCATTTGGATGAAATGTTGGGGTAAGGCAACTTGCTTATATGAAAATAGGAGATGTGGTATGATTGTCCATGAGACAGCCACCCACCAAGTGACGGTAGAATTTTAACTTCTACAGGTCCCATTATGGCCTTCAACAATGAACCAGAGTCCATACCAT
>JAULBM010295114.1:0-15328 GCA_032357055.1 Geukensia granosissima | reverse complement strand
TAAAAAGTATTATTGCAAGTTATTTGCACTTTTTTCAATCTACAAAATAAACACTATTTTATAAGAATACGGTAGAGAGTTTTTCTTTCACAACCATTTTACCCGTTCCAACAAACTCTGACATAGAGTATAACTGGTCTGTGATAGGGGCGCATCAATTTTATTTCAACCGTATGGATAAATTTTCTTATATCCCAGGGCAATACAGATTTTGTTACTTATTACCTGTGGCAGTGTAGCGTATCTAACAATAAATTCCCAATAAAACGACATTTCTAAAGATTTTTGAAAACAGTGAGGATACAGACTTTTCGAAGAGAAATTGAACTAGGAATACAATTTTTGATTAAATAGTGTGACTCGGACAGAGATTTTCCAGTAGATCATTGAACATGTTTAAAAATTTCGCAACGAAGAAAGGCGCATGTGCCCTGGGCAACATTATAAGATTATGTGATTTAATCTAGATTAATGTATGGGTTTTACTAACGAATACCATAAATAGATGCACACTTATCAATTTCCATAATTTTTCTCTATGATCTACATTTTAGGGAGTTGTGGAACCTTAAAATTCTTTAAGAATAATGCTCAGACTTGGTACGATGCCCAAGCAACATGCCAACTCATTGGTATGGACCTAGTTACAATTGAGGACAGTTCTGAACATACTAGATTTCAACAATGTGTAACAGACAATGGCGGGTAATTAATAATTATTTGAATATAAGTAAAAAGGGAAAATATGGAGTAAATGTCATGGTCATCATACTCGGTTGAATTTGCTAAAATTAGAGGGCCTCAAAAGATCCTTCCCACTCATTATGAAAAGCTCTAAACTGCAAAAACAAATTAACAGTGGTTATACATCAATGGTATACAAATTATACAAATAAATAAAAAAAAACAATTAAAGGCAAAAACCAACCAATGACCCGCCACGTGACTAGGAACAAACATTTGATACATGCTGTGGGGTTAAACATGTTTTGCTGGATCCAAACTTTCCCGCACAACGACGCTTACTTAAGATCAATATATTTACCTTCATATGTAGTCAAAGGAAATATCAATGCACCTTTAATGAAAATAACAAAAATTGTGAAACTGTAATCAATAAGCAGACTTTAACATATATCCCATAGGACACAATCAACGAGATTAAGGTAGATCATTACTAAACATCTCGCAGTTAGTATTTTTCATACTTTGCCGAAAACATCTGTATCAAGGCATTTCAAAAAATAAAAACAAATATATATGTCACCGTCATCTTTTCCAGTTTCTGTGGCTTCAAAAACAGTTTACTATACAAAGCTTATATAGTGGAAAACACAATTATGAAGACGGAAAGAAAACCAGCATATAGAATTTTGAAATGAAATTTTAAAAATACATGTAGCTCTCATAGTGTGCTTTTAGGAAATAAAATAATGTTTGGTGGTCACCGTTCTTATATTCATGGTGCAAAATAAAATATCCAAAATCATTAAGCAATTTTTAATAAAAATTTGAAAAGAGTTATCTCACGCTTTAAGTTTCAAATCTTTATTTCCAAGATAAACTGGGACAAATTAAATTAGTCTGTGATTACAACAAAAACATATAAATTTTGTATAGACAAAGTAAATATCTAAATTTTGAAACAAAAATAACAAAGTATGACAAATTTTGTCTAATGTTTGCAAATTTAAGAAAGGAATAAAAACAGAATTTACTGTTGTATACACATGATTATTGGGAATGTGCAGTGGAACATTGATGATTATTCTGAGTCACATAGCTTCACCGAAGCAGCAACACGTGCTGCCGAGCAGGAACGTCGACCGTAGTACAACTGTAGTGATGAAGTAATGACCATCTCCTTACATCGCCCTCGATGCAATGACCCACTGGCAATCAGCCCTGCTGCAGTGTTGAGGTAAGACGCGGCCATGAAAATCACTTCACAGCGAGACGGTCTGCTCTGCTCGGCACCATGGCCCTGAAAAGTGCCGTTGTAGCTCAAATAATCCAACAAGCTACAAAAAGTCAACAAACCGACGCCATTTTGATTCATCAACCGTCCATCAATTCGACTAAGATACAACAACAAAGACCAGCCTCCTTACCAACTTATTTCAACAGTTTTTGAGATACACGAATACTAAATGTTCCACCAGGGACCGTCCGATTGAGAGCATTAATTTGCTGTGTTGGACGTTAAATACCATCAACCACCAGTGATGATCTACCTAAAGAGATTGAAGTTAAAATGCACACTCGTATAAAAGATACAAAACTTATTAATAAATAGTTTGTTAATTTTAATTGGGAATTTCAAATAACAACGAACGTAGAGTTGATGTTTAACTTAAACATGCAAATGAACGTAACATTCCGATCTACCCAAATTATAATGTATTTTTTAATTTATCTATTTGGATATATAAGCTTGATTTTGGACACACTACTTATAAGAACCATACTGTGTATTTTAACACTGCATTTACAATGCTTTCATTTTCATTTTACTTTCAATGTGCCTGGAAGTTATTTCGAATTTTTGAATAACAAAAATTTTAGAACCACAGACGTCTGGAGAAAAAGATATTCGAAGAAACATTTGGGCCAGAATTCTTATTGATATTTTATCTTATATAAAAAAACCCTTCTAAATTTCACTCGAATATCAGTTTTATATCTCATAAAAACAGACGAATTAAAAGATTTGATGGAAACACCTAAGAATTGACACGCTTAGAGGTACGTCTAGATCCGTTGGGCTTATCTGAAAACCTCGATAACATTAAAACAGCATATCCTAATTATAAGTTGTCGTCTTTTTCCTTCAAGCCTTCTTAATAGTTGTTCATGAAAACTCGCGATTCTTGATTTGTTTGATGTCTACCGTTTATTTTCCTCAGGGAAATTTTAAGTTAACAGACAGACGGACACTGATCTTTTTGTATTCAATGATAATACTGCTCCAAATAACTCCATACTGTTTATTTGCGTAAACATGGTGTGTGGAATGATAGAAAATTGAGAAGTTGATAGACGGTCTGAATAAAAAATAAATTTCAATGATATTCAATGATATTCAATGATAATACTGCTCCAAATAACTATATACTGTTTACTTGCGTAAACATGGTGTTTAGAATGATAGAAAATTAAGATGTTGATAGACGGTCTGAATAAAAAAATAAACACAAAACCGATCGAGCAATTCAGAGCTTTTCTAGGATGAGACCACATAATTTTAAATAAATGACTAGGAATTATTTGGAAACGACTGAAAGTGCAACCATTGGCTCCTATGAGGCAAAAGACAACAATTTAATTTGACCGGTAAACAAAACTAATAATGAACACGAGGAGCACCGAGAGGGGGGGTGGCATGCTTAACAAAATTAACTTCCTCGAATATGGAAAAATTCAATGTTTAACCATAACGCAAGTATTTCGGATAAATATCCGAATTATTTTAGAGTACTCAACCAGAGCATTTTCAAATCCGGAATTAAATTTTGAGCAAAAAATGATGGTTTTTCTCCTTATGTTTACCAATTCTGGTAGTAGAAATAAGCCTCGTGGGTTTTCTTTGGTTATGTCCCGGAAATTTATGACGGAGTTTCAAATTAACAAAATGTTAACGTTCGGCTGCAAAATGATCTTTGAGTATTCTCTGTGAGATTATAAGCATTTAAGAGTTTAACAAATCTCAGAAGCAAAAAACGAATCTGCCCTTGGCAAGATTATTTGAGAGAAACGATGCGTTCGACGATTCAGTCGAAACATGGACGAGTTTGGTGCAACGGCTGAAAGAATAATTTTAAGTCAAAAGTATCAGTAATGATAAAAAGTCTAAGCATTACCTATTTACGAGTGGTAAAACATGACGATAACTTAAGAATTTAACAGAACCTGGCAAGCTAAAGATCTTTGCTACATCGTACAATTATTATCAGACCTCTTGCTCAGAAGCCATAGTAGTGCAGAGTGCTTCCAAGAAAGAAGAAAATACAGTCTCTGAATCAAGGAAATGTACTTTCGTTGGAAAATTCACGTGAAAATGATGATGGATTTATTCTATGCGTACAAAATCATGCAATTTAATTATCATAGACCGTTTGGTGGTAGTGTACCATTATCAATGGATTAAATATAGGATCTGCCGTATCTGCAATTTCACAAGAGTAATTAACGAAATAACTCCCGGGAAAACCGTTAAAGAAATCTTGTATGATTCTGAAAACGTGTTCGGGAGAGAAAATGGCGCAAAAACGAGTAATAAATGTTAATGTGAAGTAAATGATCAACCTACAAATGTGGAATAAATTGTTGTTAGGAATGGAGGACCGCCATTATTTAGACAGGATTGGTCGCAACATTTCGATCAATGAAAATTCAAAGAAGCTGCTGTCGATAGGACTACAGGAATATTATAGACAACTGTTTTGGATAGCTTTTTCCCCTGTTATATGGAAACGTATGATGGATCAGATTCGCGGCGTGCAGTGTATATTAAATGAAATGATAATCACTGGAAGGAAAGATAAAGAACATTTCAAGTGTTGCGATGCTGTTTAGTGTCGGGGATACGAGAGGTACAATAATGTTTTGTGCAACACGGGGAAATAGCCAGCCATAATCCGAATTAACACCAACTTTGGATCCCTTAACAAAGGGCGCCAACACAAACGTTATACATTATATTATTTCACATGTTTATTAATGAAAGTCTAACTACAAAACTGAAAGCTACACAAAGTATCAAACATAATAAGGCATGAGCATGCAAATGTCAACACAGGAAATTAAGTCTGACAAAATAACAAATGAATTGAAACACGTATGAGAAAGTCGCTAGTTCCAGACAATTTACGACTTTCACCGAAAATATTTTAATATAAATATATTATCTAAATATTTACTGACAGACCTGAAACTTCAAAATTATCAAAAAGACATTAATTTTAGTTAGCAAAGGGAAATACCAAAAGTATGACCATAACAAAAGAATTCGGAAAGCGTGTTCCGTATCTTCCGCGAAAATGGACTTCGAGCAAGCACTGAAAACTTTTCATTTCGACAGTTTAGTTTACAGTTCACATAAAATTAGCTAGGAAGGCCTTCAGAAAACAAAGGATAAAAAAAGACGCAATTGTAAACTCTCCGATTCCGAATGACCAGTCACATATTTGTACATTTCTAAGTCTACTTAAAATTATTATGGAAAATTCCTACCTAATCTTGCCACTGAAATTCGACCGTTAAAAGAGTTACTTAAGAAAAACCGAAAATTGGTATGGACAGAACATTTGTGCGAATGCATTTTCGAAGGCGAAAGAATTGGCTATTTCTGATGTAGGGCTTACTTATTCTGATTTTAAATTTACCATTGCGATTAACTTGTGATTGTTCTTTTTTGGATTTGGTTCAGTGTTATCCCATGTTATGCCGAATAGTACAGAGAGACCTATCGCGTTCGCTTGAAGATCGTTGAGCAAGTGATAGTGTGATAAATTACACACAGATTGACAAAGAAGCGACGAGTATCATGTACAGTGTAAAAAAAAAATTACATATACATTGACAAAGAAGCGATGAGTATCATGCACAGTGTAAAAAAACCATTTACATGTACTTCTTATATATGTTTGGTAGATACATTTACAGGGTACAAGAACAATTAAGAAGCTATCCATTGAATACTCAGGCAGTGGGTGGCACATGCAAAATAAATTTTGTTTTGAAGAAAATTGCTCCATTTTATATCACAAACGTGTGTTTTCTCATAAATGTGTGTTGATAAATGGATTACTGCAACAGTTTGAATGTAGTAAATTACATAAAAAGCACTAAAGTATGTGAAACAAAAAGATATAACTCTGCCAAATACAAATAATGTAGTTGCTCGATAGGGTTATTTTAAAGCATATTGTGAGCAATCCCCTCTTCAAACAGAAAAATCCCTATTTTGTCAGACTTATTAATGAGGTTAACATTACATTGGAACGAAAACAAAATGTTTGGATTAATTTTTACGATGTGCCATCCATATCATACGATTTGCCAGTTTTATCCATGGACAGCTACTTAATAAGAGCGTATGAATGCTGTTGGATTATCGCTTTTTCCGTCATGACCATTCAGATACTTAAGAGAGAATTAGAACTGAAGAATTATTTCATAAATCACAGATTTAAATTTTACCATCACAAATCGAGGTTATTCGAAAAGGAACGCGCCTTGAATGTGTATGCCCCTGTTGTCAATGGATGGGACAAATCATGTCTGGATAATCAATTGAAACCGTTTCATAATCATAAAAAGGAGTTAACAGTATCTATGGGATGTTTACTATGGTGGATTCGCGTGATCGTACCTCTTAAACTACGTTCGAAAATATTAAATCTACAACATAAAGGTAACTTGGGTATTGTTCGAATGAATGCATTAGCGCGTAGCCGGAATGGATAATGATATCGAGAAGATGGAGCAAGAGTAATTTGAGTTCTAGAAAAAACCATAAATATGCCAACTAAGCGCCGTTATATCCGTGGAAATGGTCATGTCTACGTGGGAGATAATTCATATTGACTTACTTCATATCCTCACTTTTTTCTATTTTATTACAGAGTTTGTTACTTGTGGTGAATGGAGAAGGTAGAAAATCTCCCCTATGCCGTTATATTTTTAAGTTGTTGTAATTATTCTTGAGATAACTAGCTCTAGTGTGCGCCTTGATTTATTTCTTTTTCGGCCAGTGTCTTAATTGAAAATTATCCAGCTGTTCATCTGTAAACTATCTGCCCCATTCAAGCTATTTAAAACAGCCAAGTCATTTAACAAAATCTTGATGTGTCCTGTGTTTGTTTAAACATTGTGTTTGCTTTTGTATGTATTACTGGCGGGCAACTTACAGTGAGGTGCGAGTTTTTAATCCGTGTTGAAGGCCTCGCTGTGAATTTGAGATGAAGAACAGCAATCAACTGTTCCTTTGCTTGGAATTTTCTTGTACATATGAGATTTTGTATCATGAATATTTACTCCATATCCCCTTTTTTCTATTACAAGACCATCTATGGATCGAATATTTCTTATAGTTGTGACGCCTACTCAAAATGGCCAGAAATCGTACATGTGTCGTAGGAAACAAATCTAAGACATCAGCTAAAACAGTATAACTGTTAAAGGCAATATTGTCGCGAAATGTGATACCAGTTCAAATTGTATAAGACAAAATGTTATGAAAGCAACAAAGAACAGTGGCAGAGATTTTAACAGAGACATGCATACTTTAACTGGCATGTAGAAATACTCCACGTGTTATAACTAACGGTTCAAACTAAACTGTTTTGGGAATAGAACTGATTACACGTTTTAGCTAAGTGAAACTGATAACTCAGTTTAATGTTGCGCGTTATCAGATGTCCGCTACTTTTCAAAGTAAGAGAAAAAAAGAACAATCGTTATTTTGAAACTGCTTATACCGTAACAGACAGAACAAGAGAAGATAATGGATTCAAGGATTAATAAAACTCACGAGTGATCACTTTTATGTATAAGGTAGAAACAGCACCTGGAGTTGTTTAAAGAAGACATATTGATTAACTAAGAAGCCAACCGATAAAAGTGACATAATAATACCGATGGAACTGTATTGTTCGTAGAGAAACATTTTTTTAAAAATTTAACTGGCATCGTAAAGCATCTTAAACGTCTTTCATAATCAGGTATTAGTTTACACATAGTTCACATTTTTTATTTGTGGCGATTTAGAGCATTTCACATGGAGTGGAATTCCACCTTTGTTGAAGCTCTTGTGGAGAACTCCGGATTTGTAAACTACTCTGTTTTTCTCGTGGTTGGATTGCAGTCTCTCTGACATTTACCGCAATTTTTTTTAATTTCATACCTAACACTGAAAACGTTCAAATAAACCACTTCAACTGACAAAATAGATGTCATGTAATGCATTTTGCAAACATTTTGTGATTTATTTGTCCATATTTTAATACAACAGGTTTACAAAATGCAGACATCTATTCTGAAATTGTGATCCACGTTATCCACATAGAATACGCAAACCACCGGATCGTTTAATTGACGAATTTTGAATTAATGACACATGTAACACAGTGTTTTTGTGCCATACTTAATTATTCTTCTACTATATGTGTGAATAAAAGTCGGGGAAAAAACCTCACTCGGTAGCGTGTGTTTGTAAATATTGTTCATTGTTATTGTACCTCTGTGAAACATTAATCTTTACATGTATATTAAAATTTTCTTATATTGATGTCACTCATATAACTGGGAAACATGTAGCAATTAAAAATGAAACAAAATCAAATCAATACCAAAAGGATTAACGAACAAAAACATTAATTCATTATCAGCAGAAAATTAGTTATTACATTGCAGTGTGAATCGATTTTAACTTGACATTTGCATTTCATAACTGTTTAATATCATTTTATTTGATGTTTGAATATTGTTATCACAGAAATACCCAGGTTAGTTAAATCTACATTTTTTATTTATCAAATTTAAAGTTAAATAATCGAATGAATTACATCTTTCTTTTGGTCGAGATAACTGTGTTACACTCAAATTAATATAATATTTCCAAATTCCAAACACCAGTCCTTTTTATCCTACTCCTGTGACAGGTCATAATCAAATTACACCAGAACAAAACGCCCACATATTCTTCAGTGTTTTAAGTATAGTCACAGTAAAATAAGTTAACACATTTTGTTGCAGAACAGTAGCGTCTTATTAATTTCTTTACTGACCAAACATAATATTTGAACTCAATCCATTCATAATTAAGAGGCTTTCCAAGCAGGCGAATATATTAATATATATTCAATCTGAAACGCTGCAAAGGCTGGTCGGCCCAGAGTGAGAATAATGTGTCTGGGTAAAATGGCATGTCTTCTTGCGGACAGTTGCTTTCGTGAGCTAGCACGTAAAAAATCAGGCTCAGCGTGTCGGTTGAGTACAAAGCAGGGTTCATTCGTCGTCATCATTCATTAAAATGTTCTCGTCCTAAATATACATGAAATATTTGTCGGTGGACGTTAAGTAACATTCAATAAATCAATCAATTAATCAATATATACTTGTTGGACATCATCTGACAAGATAGCAGCGATCGAATTTCTTCTTGATAATATCCATGCACGGTTTTTCACGATCTGTCGACAGATAGTTGGGCTACCAATGGGTAGAAACTGCGCTCCTCTGGTTGCAGATTTATTTTTGAATTGTTATTAATCACAGTTTATGAATTCAGAAAGATCCTTCAGAACAGGATTTAGTGGATAAGTTCATTAATACTTTTAGATATTTGGATGATGTTTTAACTTAAGATAATCCACAGTTTCCAAAATCTTGCAAAAGATTGTATCCTAAAGATCTTACTTTGAAAAATCTAATATCAGTAATATATTTTAGATGTGGACTAAACAAGTCAACAGGGTTGTTTACACTAAAACTTATCATGAAAGGGACGATTTTTCTTTTGATTGTTAAATGTGCATGTGCTTGCTAAATTATTACAGCTTGGTCGAGCAGTGGGTAAACGATATGTTTACCTAAGTTCATAACTTTTCTACATTGTAGTTCAGATTTTTTTTAGTTTCAAGCATAGGTCTTTTCAACCTTTGTGATCAATAATTAGTTTCATTCTTTTGAATGGTCTTAACACCCCACAGTATTATAATATTTACTTCCAATATCACTGTTTCCTTTTGTACAAGTCTAATCGCGATGACTTCCATTCCAACACACTGTTTCAATGAGTAACATTCATTATAAACATATAGTGAACGACATTTAACAACGTTGTAGCAACTAAAATTTGGTTTGCAGGCATAGCATGTAAAATGTAAATCAGATGATTTATAGCTATCAAAATGCTTTACATGTGTGTGCCTTCCAAAGGTACCTGTAGTCAAGTGGATGCCGTTGTTTTCACGCTTTTCTGTTACTTGTTAGCTTTGTATAAATAAATCAGAAGATCATTTAAGAAATATTCTACAAATTAAATATTTCATCTGACATGTTAATTTGATAAACATATCAAATATACTTCTTCTGATATTTTTTGCCTTTTTCAACAAATGAAAAACTATTGTATATATTCGTATATCCAACCTTGAAAATAATTTAGAAAACCAATTTCAGGTACTCGAATTCAAAGTGAACTTTAAAAACCTGTATTTGAACCAAAAGACAAGGCAGCCAACAATGTGGAAATCGTGTGACGTATATACTACATGGTATTACTAAAGAATGAAATTAGCCGCCTCGGTGGTGTAATGGATAACGTGCTCGCCTCGAGTTCGGGAGGTCGTGGGTTCAATCCCCGACCGGGTCAAACCAAAGACATTAAAATTGGTATTTGGTGCTTTTCCGCTAAGCACGCAGCATTAAGGAGTAAGAGCAAAGATTGGTCGGCCAAGAGTCAGAATAATGTGTCTGGGTAAAGTGGCATGTCTTCCTGCGGACTGTTGATTTCGTGAGCTAGCACGTTAAAAATCAGGCTCAGCGTGTCGGTCTAGTAGAAAGCAGGGTTCATCATCATCATCATCATTCATTAATGTGCTCTCGTCCTGAATATGCATGAAATATTTGCCACTGAACGCTAAGCAACATTCAATCAATCAATCAATCCCAATCCGTCTGGTTGGGAAAGTTACTACCGTGTCCTGTGTTAGGAGAATGTCACGATCTCAGAATGTTTAAGATCATTTTGCAACAGCTTGTAATAATTGGCCCATCGGTGGCCAGTTGCTTAGACAAAATTTACGCCCGTCCTTAAACAGTCCCAATTGGCATCATGTGACCAGAATATTAGAATTTGCCGGCCTGATTCCAATCTCACTACTGTTTGGTAACAAACAATAAATCAATTACAAACTGTAAGTTGGCTGATTTAAAATGTTTAAAGAATGACCATAATAAAGAAATAGTAGAAATCATGTCAAACGTATATGATATACAAAAGGTTCTCACCATGTTTAGGACTATCGTCAAATGATTAACCTCGGAGGTCGGCCAGGGTATAGAAATAGGCCGTTCGGTTTCTCCGCCAGCAGGTAGAATCCAGGGGCGTCCGTTGGTTGGGCGGGATGTATAAATACTCGACCACCCCAAGAGTTAGCCGGGGTTTAGAAATTGGTTGCTCGGTTTCTCCGCCAGGAGGTAGAACCCCTCCTAAAGGGGCGTCCCTTGGTTGGGCGGGATTTTTAAATTCTAAACCCGTCTTGGACGGGAATGTTACCGCCGTGCCCTTCGCTGGGAATAATGCCACGCTCTCAGCACGTTTAAGATTCCTTTGCAATAGCTCGTTATGAGCAGTCCGTAGGTGACCAGTTGCTTATGCTTAATTTCCCGCCCCTACCCAAACAATCCCAATTTGGCATCCTGTGGCTATAAAAGTCCCCGGCATAACCCACAGCTATCCCCTTTTATGATTTATTGTTTGATAACGTGTTCTGGTCCTGAATATGCATGAAATATTTGGACGTTAAATAACAATCAATCAATCAAAAGAATAAAAACCCCGAAGGCGGCCGACGTATAGAGATAGTTCTTTCGATTTCTACGCCTGAAGGTAGAACCCTAGTTGGTGGCGTCCGTTTTTTGAACGGGATGTGGAAATAATCGACCACCCAGAGCAGGCATGGGGTAATGCAAATGGGTAATTGTAATGCATTGCAATGCATTACATTTTTAAAAGCAATTGCATGTAATGTGTAATGCATCATTGTTTGCATTACAAGTAATTGTAATTTAATGCATTTCTTTTGTAAAATATTGTGTAATTTGTTCCATTACATGCATTACATTTAAAAAAAAACCTGTATACAATAAATAAATTGAAAGAATTGCTACCCATTTCAAGGTAAGGATTTATTTAAAATAAAAGTTAAATAAAAATAAATAAAAATTTAATATTATGTTTAATCATTTCTATTTTATTGTTTTATAAATTAAAGGTTCCATCATTGAAAAATTAAAAAAAAATGTGAAATAGTTCGTTTGAAATGAATGGAAAATTTTGTTTGTGACATGCAATGAATAAAACGTGAAGAACAAAAAATGACCAGGATCAAAGGACACATAGTGTCAAAATAATATACTAATTAGTTTATTTAGCAATTATTGCTAACAGCCGGGTAGTAATTGTGAATTATAAAAACATTCTTTTAAACTAATTAACAAGAATTTTCTGACATCAGTACATAGTTAGAATGATATATATTTTAAATATTTCAATTAAATATTAGATTCCCCTTTTCTTTTTTTTTCATTGCAAGAAAAGTCTTTAGGCCTGATAGAATGAGAATGAAAAATGGAACATTTGAAACATGTATGGTGATAAAATGCAATAATAACATTTAAAATCAAATGATAAGGGTTTCTATTCACTCTCTTTGAAAATAGTGGCATAATGTGTTATGTAAATGTGTTCTTTTTCATTTTATGATAGTATAAAGTGATACATTTGAAAGCTGCATTTATTTAACCATGCAAAATGTAATTGTAATTTAATGCATTACATTGGTAACCAAAGTAATTGATAACATCCCAGTTGGTCTACTCCCATTTCGTCTACTTTAAAAAATGTATTATTCCCATTTGGTCTACTCTGACAATCAAAGCAAAGGAAGGGGTGAAGCCATTCCATATGAACTCTAATTGACAATTTATTTACAACAAAAAAATTTAACATCCAAATACAAAAATATTCAGGGAACAAAATATAATTAAAAATTTAATTTCATATCTCATTCAAGGAATAAACACGATTTTGCAATGTCCGTTAAAGACCCATCTCGTGTCAATCTGCACGGACATGTCTTAAAGGAGACAAGTACGCATTAAACTTTAAAGAATGTAAATGACCCTCGAGGGCGACCGGCTACAGAAATAGGCCGTGCGGTTTCTCCGCTTGCTAGTAGAACTTCTGCTAAAGGGGCGTACGTTTGTTTTGACCAGGATGTAATAATACTCTACCTCTTTTTCACAAAGGACTTGCCATGGTAAATATTAGCAGATAGGTATCTCTGTCCTAGAGGAACTAATCCTATAAAAGGGGCATCGATGTATTAATTCACAATCCGTCTGGAGTGAGACATTAAAAACGCGCCGCTGTTTTAGAAAGAGCCACATTCTAAGCACGTTACAGACACCCTGTAAAGAGCTCTTTTTGAGTGGTCCGTTAAAAGTAGTCAGTTGCAAAACTAAATGTCCGACCTTATTAAACCCGTAAAAGTCCATCCTTTACCGGTCCCCATCCAACAGTCTACATACTGGTTTATTGTTTGTTAACTTGTTCCCGTCCTGAATATGGCTGAAATATTGCCGTCCAGTGTAGAATACCCATGGGAGAGATCGAAAGTGCATAGTCCAAAGAGACAAGACAAACTAAAAGATAAAACGTAAACAAAAGAAACAAAAGCTTGGAATCCACAAACTCATTTACAAAACAGGAGTGGGATAAGGTGCTCCGGAAGGGTTAGAATCCCTTGTTCTGGGCGCAACACCCGTCGTGGAATCCTGAACCTCAAATTCGGGTTAACGTAAAGCAGAAATTAATCAATCAATATAATGTACATGTGACATTTTTATAAAGTTTTACCAAACGGTAAATGCAAAGACAAGCATATGACCACAATCATTGACTTGGGACAGGCTCATCAGACATGTGGTTGGGTGAAACTACATTAGTGGGTACCCCACCTAAACGAGTGGTCAAAGGAAAAAAAAAGATAACAAAAGCAGCACCAGACGAACTACACATATCAAACAGCAAGTTTTCCAATCCGACTAGAGTTCACCTTTATATTACAATGAGTGTACGCAAAAAATATATGCAAAAAAGAGATACATCTCTAATGAATGCTGGAAGTTACTGAAAGCAAGCTCAAGGTGAGATTCCTGATTGTAAAACATCAAGCCCCTCAACACAAGATGTCATCAAAAACAGTATGTGTGACGATTTAATACTGTGTTGTCAATAAACGTGAAGAAAGACAAGATGGCTGAAATGTCATATGTAATAATATTTGTGCAAAGATGCGACAGGTTTATTAATATATGCACCAACAAAACGGTTGCATATGATAAAAGTATTAAACAGATGAGTACAACAACAAATGAGGCAAAATTAATTAGCTTTTCTGTCAACAAGGTCACCAATGATCCATCATTTATGGAACGTTCATCTTGATAATTATCGATCAGAATGTGAAACCATCTTCCCAAATTTCTCCCAAAACCCCACAGGAAATCTTCTTCATAAGCATAAGGAAACAAATCGATGAGAAGTGAAACATCGTTGGTACCACTTGGAATGCCAACAGTTTTTTTAACCGAACGTCTACCAAACGTTACAAATCAGTATATAGTTATTGATTTCTTATGTTTACATAACACAACTGAGGTGCTTCGCAAGCATAGCATGATACACGAACGCAGCACGTTGACAAGGGAAAGTTGCACATATGAACATTTGGTTAAGGTAGACACAGTATTTTTCTAGACGTAGTAGTGTGCTGATCAGTTATTTGCTCGACACAGCGATATGACTTGATCAGTGATAATTTTGACACCCTTTATTCTCAAACAAGCGATCCCGTCGGTCCATTTAAAATAACTTTCAATCGAATCGCTTGTTTCGCTGCATTAGTGGCGGTAGAAACAAATGAGGAAATTTATACATGATGGAAAACGAGCAAAAAGTAGGTAACTGGAAGTAGGGTCACATTGAAGGTAAACTTATCTTATAAATTAATATGCTAAAAACAGTCGGTGATATCAAATTTAGCATCCCGGTCCATGCCCTAAACTGTTAAGATTGCCATTACGTCAGTCACCTAGATAGGTCTCCAACTTAAATAATTTCTTTGAGAGCGGATTACTACTGTGTCAATGTGGACGTCAAAGTTGGAGTCTGGTATGGGCAGAGAGAACCTGTCACCTTTCATAAAGCCCCCCATTAGGGCGGTCGGTAAAGATTCTTTTTCTCAACCGTTTTTCGGTTGTTTGGAATGTAGAGAGCTTGACCACTCCTAGAACAGTCGCTGTTAAGGAATCAGCTGCTTGGTTTCTCCAACATTAGGTAGTGTCGTTATTTGGTTGGTCAGGATGTAATAATTCTCAATCAATGTCCTTTGGATAGAGTCAGTCCCGAGTCGGGAGAAATACCACGGTCTTAAAGAACCCTTTGTCGTAGGGTTTTATTAAGGCGCATGCGGTTACTTGCAACAGCTGTATTTCACGTCCCTTTTTAAACGACCACAATTTGGCATTTTACCCG